>OU898276.1:162648326-162865826 GCA_918026665.1 Diabrotica balteata | reverse complement strand
GGTATATATAACGGGGTATATATTGCATATTTTTGCTCCAATTGGTCCAGTCGTGATGTACAGCACCTCAAATGATAGGATTTAACCAATAAAATACAATAAGACAGAAAAGCAGCATGTCAAAAAGGCCTTAGTTATATACCTTCGTTTCTATAAGTCCAATCGTGACGTACAGTATCTCAAATGATAGGATTTAACCAATCGAAAACAATGAAATAGAAAAATCAAATACAGCAACATGTCAAAAGGGCCGTAGTCACGTATTTTTGATCCTATTAGTCCAATCGTGACGTATAGTACCTCTAATGATAAGATTTACCGTAAGGAATACAATGGGATAGAAAAATGAAATACAGCACAATGTCAAAAGGGCCTTAGTTGTGTATCTTCGGTTCTGTTAGTCCAATCATGACGTGCAGTACCTCAAATGAAAGGATTTAACAAATAAAATACAATGAGATACAATGAGGTAATGGAGTTGCATGTCAAAAGGGCCTTAGTTATGTACCTTTGGTCCTATTAGGCCAATAGTGACGTACGATATCTCAAATGATAGCACTTAACCAATCTTCTTCTTACGGTGCCTTATCCTTAAGGACGTTGGCCATTACATTTGCCCATTTAATCTTATTTGTTAGCAGTTCTGAATAGTTCTATGGAGGTCATGTTCGTCCATTGCCGTAAGTTTTTAGAAAGAGTTGCAAGAGTTTTTTTGCAAGAGTTGCGAGAGTTTTTTTGCAAGAGTTGCGTCTTCTTCCTGGTCCTCTTTTGCTATTGACTTTGCCTTCGATTATAAGTTGGAGCAGTTCATACTTTTGACTTCTTATGATGTGACCAAAATATTGTGTTTTCCGTTCTTTTATTATAAGCATAAGCTCTCTTTCCTTATTCATTCTCCGCAAGACTTCCGCATTCGTCGTATGGCTCATGTAGGATATTCTGAGCATTTTACGGTAACACCAGAGTTCGAATGCTTGGATTCTTTTTTGTGTTGCTTCTGTCATTGTCCAGGCTTCAACACCATAGAGCAGGGTGGAGAAAACATAGCACTTAAGTATTCTAGTTCTCAATGAGATGCCCAGCTGGCGGATGATAGAACTTTTTGCATTTTGTAAAACATTGTACGTGCCTTTTTCAGGCGTATTCTTATCTCTAGTGAGTGGTCCCAAGTTTCATCAAGATTACTTCCAAGGTACGTTGTTCTTGTTACTCTATCCAGATCTGTTCCGTCGACATTGACCTTCACCCTTCTGTTTTGGTGCTTGCTGATGATCGTCGTTTTTGTCTTCTTTGTATTCAATTTCATTCCAAATTCTCTACAGGCTGTCATTACTCGGTCCATTAAGCGTTGCAGGGCTTCAGCATTATTTGCCAGTATGACAGTGTCATCAGCATATCGCAGGTTATTTATACATTGCCCGTTTATAATTATACCATCCGAGGTGCCTTCCAAAGCTTTCTGAAATATCTTCTCAGAGTAAACATTGAACAGCAAAGGTGA
The DNA here is from genome assembly GCA_918026665.1 of Diabrotica balteata. Taxonomy (NCBI): domain Eukaryota; kingdom Metazoa; phylum Arthropoda; class Insecta; order Coleoptera; family Chrysomelidae; genus Diabrotica; species Diabrotica balteata. The sequence continues at coordinate 162,864,325 of OU898276.1, read as the reverse complement.
TAGGACACATCCCTGTCTTACTCCCTTCTCGATATTGATTTTTCCAGATGTTTCGCTTGTTATTCTGATTTTAGCCTTTTGTTCTTGGTAAAGGTTTGAAATGATCCTTAAGTCTTTATCGTCGATATTACATGACCTTAAAATATCTATTAGTTTATAATGTTTCACCAGGTCAAACGCCTTCTGAAAGTATATAAAACACAAGTATACATCAGAATCGACATCTCTACATCTTTCAACTAGCACACGTATTGAAAAAAGTGCTTCTCTTGTTCCGTACCCATTCTTAAAACCAAACTGAGTTTGACCAGTGTGTTAGTCTAGTTTATTGTATACTCTATTGTGTATTACTCGTAGGAAAAGTTTCAATATATGATTCATCAGGCTAATAATCCTATGGTCTTCACATTTCTTGGCGTTTTTCTTCTTTGGTAGTGGTATAAACACCGATGTCAGCCAATCATTTGGTATTATGCCTGTTTCGTATATTTTGTTAAATATATCTTCCATTACTTCGATGTGTTCGTCTAGTAATATCTTTATTATTTCAATTGGGATATTATCTTCCCCAACAGCTTTTCCGTTCTTTATCTGATTTGCCGCTTTGATAATTTCTTGCTTTGTGATATAAGGTCCAGTCGATGCCTCCTGCATGTAAATGTTCGTCCTCTCTCGGTCTTGAAACATCTCTTCCACGTATTCTCTCCATCTACCTATTTAATCTTCTCTGTTCAGTAGCGGGTTCCCATGTTTATCTTCGATGAAAGACGTAGGAGTTTGTTTAAATATTCCAGCGGCTTCTTTTACTTTTTTATGTAGATTGAAAGTATCATGTCTTTGTTCCAACTCTTCAATTTCTTGGCATCTTTCACTTAGCCAGGTTTCTTTGGCTTGTTGGATCTTTATTCTGATATTCTTGTGTATTTGCTTGTATGTTGTTTCATTTTTACCTCTGTATTTTCTTCTTTCGTCCATCATGTTTAGAATTTCTTCTGTCATCCATGGTTTGTTACTCTTGTAAGTGTTTTCTCAATATAGTGCCAGTCTTCCTCGGGAGTTTGTGTCGATTGTACTGTTCTGTTACTCAAGTGTCTATGTATTTCTTCCCGTATTTTATTACTAGTGGATTCTTCTTTAAGCTTATCTGGGTTAATAGCTATTATTTGCTTATTTCTTTTTGTTCTTTTAAATTCTATCCTAATTGTTGTAAGAAGAAGATTGTGGTCGGTGGGGATGTCCCTAGTATTTTTAAAATATACCAATTAGATAATAATAATCAAGCAATAGAACACTGAAAACTTTTGTTTTTAACTGTCCGCCCGTGAATGACTTGCCATTTTTTAAATAACACTTCATATTGCACTTTTTTATTGTATTTTTCTCATTTTTTAAGATAATTCTTGTAGGAATATATTTATTTATAACATACGGTCTTATGGTCTCACGACAAGTATTACGGCTTGATTATACAACCTAAATATATCTTGTACCGCACTGTTAATTGAGAATTATGTTTGTAATGCGATAAGAGGACCGTATATACGAGACACCAGTGACTTATGCCACACATAAAACTTCGACAGGAAATTCTATTTCTACATTTCTATAAAAAAAATAGATTACTTGTTTTGTGTAATAATTTAGTTTAGGTCGAACAAGAGTTGCAGTAAAAATTTTTTCTGAAATAGAATTTAAATCATATTTCGAATGCTTTGTGAAAGATAACCAATTTATAATATTCCCGACAACGTAAAAACACATTTCTTTTAGAATATGGGTCGATGAATTCAAATCATAGTTCAAGAAACGAATTTATGTGCAGATGTTCTATTACAAAAAATTCAAAACCAAAATCTAGATTAAAAAAGTCGCAACTACTTATATACTGAAACTTCACCCCATTATTGATTTCACAAGTGATAAAAAGGGTCGACAAAGAACCAGTTTTAATTATTACAACATTTAAACATAATAGTTGTATCTTGGTTTATTCAGGTGGAAAGAAAAATTAGACACAAGTGCTAAAACCACAAACTATTCTAAATTATAACGTTGTGAAAAAAGAGTTGATTTTAGCGATCAAATGGCTTTTTACAAAAGCCCAATACGCAAAATACTAAAGTGGTACCGGAAAGTGGCAGTGGAATTAATATTTAATACCGCAGTAGTCAATACTTAGTTGCTAAATAATAGAAAACGCGAAAAAAGCGACAACCTATCCTTGAGTTCAGACTGGAATTAGCGAAGGCGTTTGCAAATAAAGAAATGTTGAAACCCTAATGACTAATTACACCCAAAAAATACCATCTCAGGCAAAGCGATGTAGATAATAAAAAGAGAAGGAAGTGTACAAGAGGTTACAAAATTTTAAGAATAAGCGTGACTAGTAGAAAGGCCGATAGAAAAATTAAAAAAATTAAAACATACTGTGAAGAATGTGATAGCAAAACTGCAATATGTCTAGTGTGCTTCAATGAAGCAAATTAAAAAGCAATTTTACTTATACAGGAATTATTATTGAGTAAAAACGTGTTGTGCCTCAAGTGCCCTTATAGTATTGGAAAACGTAAATTGATAGTTTCTAGTAGTATGTTTTCATTGTTAATTACGTATGTTAAAGTAAGTTATAGTATTTGTAAAAAAATGGATGTAAATAATATTATGTGTTCGACGTCTAAAAAAGCTAGACGTAAACATAAACGTAGATTGACCACTGCTGAATTACAATCATTTTTAGAAGCATCTGGCGAGGATGATGTAGATTAAATGAATGGTGGAAGTGACTCTGACGAAATATTTGCAGAAAGTCGTTTAGAAAAATCGAGGATTGCGTTTTGGAAACAGACAACACAAACAGAATTTAAAACTTTTCTCGGGCTTATATTCCAAATGAGGACAATTAAGATGAACCGTCTAAATGACTACTGGAAAAGTATGGGTAACTTCTATAATAGATCTATCAGTAATTGACTTTACTAAACAATTACTGATAGTCCATATTAAGAAATAACCGAATAGACAATCCCCACTTGTCAAAGAAACTAAAAAAAAAACGTAAAGTGGTCAGTATTTACAGTCCTGAAGGAATATGTGTGACCAAGTGCAGAGATAAACAAGACATAATTACTAATTAAATGGGAATAAGCCACAATTAAAGGTTAAAGTACGTTTATTGGCATTTCAATTTCCAATTCGGAAATCGTTCTCAAAATAGAAACGTACTTTCGTATTTTGCCGAAAAACCCTCAATTATTTTGCAGTAATTTATAAATGTTAATACCTTCGTTTGTACATAATGGCATTTAATATAACTAATTTAAATTGGGGCAGATAATACGTTATTAATATATATAATAACGTTAATACGTTATAAACATCGAGGTATTGAACAAATTTAACACCGGCAGTGACCATAGACTAGTTCGTGCTGATATACGTATTAACGTAAAGAGAGAAAGACGAAAACTATTAACAACAAACCCTTTACCGACGGCAGACATCCTAGCCAGTAATAAAGAGAAATACCAAGAGGAATTAGCACGAAAACTAGTAGCAAATACCTTTGAGCACAAGAATATAGATGAACTAGCTGAGAAAATAACTAAAGACATACAAACAGTCACTAAGAAACTCTGTTGCAGAATAAGAAAACAAAAGGAAGCTAAACTAAAACCCGAAACTCTAGAACAGATAGAGAAAAGAAGAAGAACGAACAGAGATAACCCGGACTATAAAGCGCTCAACAGAAGCGTTAAGAAAAATATTAAGACCTCAGAGTTTATAGAACAAACCAGATTCTTGAAACCATAGAAAATAATAAGAACATGAAAGTACTAAAAACATGTAAATCCGCTGGCAGGAATAAAATCATAAAGATAAAAGACGACCGTGGAACATTGTGAAGGAAGAGATCGTTAGAGAAATTCGAAAATTTTATGAGAAGCTGTATAGTTCTACTATTCCGAACCCCGGTATACCAAAAAAACATATCTTAAATGTGGGCTCAGAGGACTTCCCTGAAATAATAACATCAGAAATTAGAGCCGCCCTAAAACAAATGAAAAATGGGAAAACACCAGGAGAAGATAAAATGACTTCAGAGATGCTAAAAATGGGAGGCACTGCATTAGAAGAGGCAATAAGAGCATTACTTAATAAACGCCTATTGGAAGGACAAATACCGAACACATGGAAAAATGCGGAAGTCATTCTACTCCATAAAAAAGGGGACGCCGCAAATATAGAAAACTACCGACCAATAAGCTTATTGTCACACCTTTACAAACTACTAACCGAATAATAACAAATAGATTGACAGCTAAACTAGATGCATACCAACCAGTGGAGCAAGCAGGCTTTCGTAAGGGTTTTAGCACTATCGATCACTTGCAAACAATTCGGACCATTATTAAAAAAACAATAGAGTACAACATACCACTACATCTGGCATTTGTCGATTATCACAAAGCATTCGACAGTATCGAGAATTGGGCTTTCTTAACAGCATTGGACGACGCCAGAGTAGATTCAAGATATGCTGCCCTCCTTAAGAATATATACGATGATGCTACTTTTCACGTAAAAATAGATGATGATCTGGAAACTAGAAAAATAGACCTTGGCAAAGGTGTGAGACAGGGCGACACCATCTCACCCAAGTTATTTACTTTGGCACTAGAAAATGTTTTCAAACAACTAAATTGGGCCGAAAATGGATTAAAAATAGATGGAGAATATCTTAACCATTTGCGTTTTGCAGACGACATAGTACTAATAAGCACAGATATCCATGAACTAAAATCAATGCTACAAGATTTAAATCACAAATCGAATCAAATAGGATTAAAAATGAATCTCGACAAAACAAAGATATTAAGCAACAGCCTAGAAAACATCACGATAGATAACATCAATATAGAAAAGGTAGAACAATATATTATACCTAGGACATGCAATTAAAAACGAAAAGGAAAATCAAACCCTAGAAATTAAAAGAAGGACACAAATATCATGGGCTGCTTTTGGTAAGTTGAGCTTCATTTTAAAAGACAGAAAAATCCCAATTCACTTAAAACGAAAAACCTATGACACTTGTATACTACCAGTTGCAACTTATGGATTGGAAACTATGGCAATAACAAGAAAAATGGCAGAACAATTAAGAGTAACTCAACGGGCCATGGAGAGGGCCATGTTAAATATAAGCCTCAGAGACAAAATTCCTAACACCGAAATACGTCAAAGAACTAAAGTAACCGACATCATGGAAAAAATAGCGACATTGAGATGGCAATGGGTAGCACATGTAGCAAGACAAGACACCAACAGATGGTCTCATAAAGTGACATTCTGGAGACCTCGAGAAACAAAAAGAAGCGTGGGAAGACCTAAAAAGAGATGGATAGACGATATAACTGCTGTAGCTGGAAAGCAGTGGATGAGAATTGCAAAAGATAGGGAAGCGTGGAAGCAATTGGAGGAGGCCTATGTCCAACATTGGATAAATGAAGGCTGAAGAAGAGAAGAAGAATACATTATTAAAGTGTGGTATATTTCACATAGATCACAAAGTTATCCAATTTGTTTATCCCAAAGAGCGATTATCTAAACGACTGTACTTGACCAGATAGTCACTCTGTACTCTCTATACACACGTGTATTCTGTAAATCGAACTCGCTTTTATAAGAGTTCGTACTTTCAACGGAAAAATTTAGTAAGATAGGTCAAAATAGCACAATTCTTATTATTTGGTTGAGCTACCCTAGTAAAGAAATGAAGGTTCTACGTGCCACAGAAGCCGAGATATTAAATATTTTGCAAGCGTGCTTCAATTTAAAGTCCGAATCTAAAAAAAAAACAAGCTCAGTCAGTTCTTACCTCCATGGTACTTTTCCGTGGCGGTAATTTACGAATACCATTATTTTAATGGGTTATAACATTTTACTCCTTTACTGTGTAAGCCATCTATAACTTCGATCAATATATTATAGATCTTAATTCAAAATCTTTTCAATTTTTAGATCTTGTATTAATAAACAATAAAAATATGATTTTAAGAATTAAATGTTATCTTAGTTCTTATTGGTTAAATATGGTTCTGTTTTTGTCTCTTTGTTTTCTTATAAGCCATTAAGATTGCAAATTACAAAATACTTGTACATACAAGTATTGGACAAGTATTTGGACAAGTTCAAAGTGATTTGCTTACTATTTAGCACACCTTAAAAACCCATTAATTGCGATAATTTGAAGTAGCTATATTATCTGCCGTTGGGCAAAAAATTCAATTATTATCATTTATAAATTACTAAAAACATAATATTTTAGAGTTTAGGGTTTTTTGCAATTACCTTGCTCAATTAATTATATATTTTAATTTGGTATCTCTCAACATAAAAAACCTTTTATGGTCTACAACTTTTATTTTAATCATTTTTCTTTAGAATGTAAAAAAACGTTTTACAAGCAAACATTTTTTTTTGTATCTTTTAAGATTGTTAAAAAAAAAGAACAAAGCATAATCAACTGTACATCTTAGAGTATAGATACATATAGATACATATTAGAGTATAGATATAGTACAATAGTATCTCTCATACTATTTAGAATTTAAATAACCGTAGATTTTTGAAAACTATTTACCGAGGTTCTGTGAAATACTTTCTTGTTGCATGGTTAAGTTAAATATTATTTTTTTATGTATATTATGTATATAAAAATGTAATATTAATTACATTTTTAATTAACTAATATTTATTGTTTATTGTACAAATTATCTAAAATGTGTATACACATTTTGTACAAAAAAACGTTTTTGAGAACGATTTCCGGAATGGAAATCAAAATGTCAAACACAAGTTAATTAAAAATGTGATTCTTATCACAATTACAACCAATAATTGAGGCGTAATCCATAAAAACATAATATTTACCTCAAACTATTCACCGATAGCTTGGATTAAACAGGTTGTAAATTGAAATTTATGTAAAATATTCCCCTACACAATTCTCTGGGAAAAATATCTACCTTAAATAAATATATCTAACATTTAGGCAAAGAAAAAACCAGTTAAGACCGCAACGTGTTAGCAGGTCGTTAGCACGTTGACCGAAAACGGATCGATATTTATGTACCTAGATATTATTTTAAGTATTAATACCGGCAACATCTATTGGCTTTAAAATGATAGCAAATACAGTGATTTTAAATGATCGATGTTAAAACGTAGGATTGATGTAAAAAATTAAATATATAAAAAAATCAGAATATTGAAAAACCGACAACGCTGCTAAGCCAACAGAGGTGCACTAAACGAACATACACGACTTATATATAGAAAATAATAGATTTTCTTGGTGATGCTAAATTACTGCAACGTGAAACGAGTTTAAAATGATGGCGGGATGTATATATATATATATTATATATATATATATATATATATATATATATATATATATATATATATATATATATATATGTATATATATATGTAGGTATATATTATATATATATATATACTTCTAGCGGTTAATATGGGCTCCGTACTAAAACGGTATTATACTAACTCCAGGAGAATATACGCCGTGTATATTATTATCTGAGTAGCGCTTTATGTAGACTCCGACCAATACGTCGGATCAAGTGGACTCCGTAATAGGATCAAACATTTTTGGGATCCGTATATAACTTTTCCCGTACACTTCTTAACTCCTGCGATGTTGCCAATAATTGTATTAGTAGTAGATTTTTAAATTTTATAGGTAGTACATTTTGGAACCTATTAATATGAACATCGAGTAGCGTAATCGTCTAACAGTTTAAGAAACTCTTCTGTAAGATCTTTATAATTTTTCAATTACTGCAGTTTATGGCGTGTAATATCTGAACAATATCGTTATAAAAGCTTTCTTTATTCAACATGGGTTCTTATTCTATACGGATTTGTAGCGATATGATAATGAGGTTAAAACATTTTTCTAATTATTTTTATTTCAAATATTCGTACTTGTTCCTTATTTTTTTAGTCAATGTCAATGATTCGCATCCATGTATTAAAATAGGTCTAAAATTTGAATTATGCTAAAAGTATTTAGTTATTGACATTATTATTAACAGTGATTATTTATCTAAGATATTTAAAGTGTTCCATATTTTTGAAATTGTAGTTGTTAACTTTAATATTTTATCTAGATTTATTAAATTGGTCTTTTCTGTTGATTTGCTTGTATTTGGTTTTCATTTCGTTGATTTTTCGTGCTCTCTTTACTTTATTGAAAATGTTTGCGGACGGGAGAGTTTCTTAGGAGATCTATGTCATTAGCATATGCTAGGAGTGCTTTGTACCTTGGGCCTTTAATGAATTACATCTTAAATAGGCGATATTTCCATTTTAGTAAGCTGTTCATTAATTTTTTGACTATTTGAATCGACAATCTGTATTTTATTCGACTGTTATATCACAGCGTTTCTTGGCGCACATTTTCATTCTTGGTTTTTTGTTTCCCGTATCATTATTACAAAGATTTTTCTGGAGATCGACATAGGGAACCCGGTGGTATGTACATGAAGTTTTCATAACCAACATCGAAAATTTGTCTTACTGTAAAGTCATAATGATTTTACTAGGAAATATAGTGTTGTTTAATAATAATAAAGTTCAAGCAACAATTCATTAAAACTGCTACACTCATGTTTCCTATTATCCAAAAATTAGCCAGTCCAGGACTATACTGCCCTCATAAGTGAATAGAATATGTACGGAGGTTTTTGGCAATTTAATAGGATTTTGTGTGTTAGAATATTATTTCTCCGAGAAAGTAAAGAATATTTATTTGCTATCCGAATATAATCCATAAATTAAATATTAGAATGCTATAAAATAATGCTACTAGCAGCAAAAACGGTATAATAGTCACTAATGAGAAAATCAAATAAATGTTTATTAACATACAAAAGAAAGGATGTAGAGTAAGGCATAACGTAACAATAAAGCTATATAATTTTGAAAGATTGCAGCGTTTAGATATCGTAGATAACGTTATCACATAAGAAATAAAAGGGAAAATTCAGGTAGCTAACTGATGTATATAGAACCCTTATAACACTTTTAAATCCAGAAGTCTAATATAAATCTCTAAAATCAGGATATATAAAACAGAGAACCAGTGCTAATGTGTGGATATGTAACGAGAACGTATTAATTAAATCAGGATTGCTAGAAAAGCCATCAGAGGTATTTCCCGACTTACAAAGGTCCGAGTACTAACCAATACCGAACGAAACTAATGTCAATGTCAAACACATATATAAAGATAGCAACGAGGTACAAGAACCTAAATCTCAACTCCAAAGTTGCGCTGGCTTCATCCAAAGGCTCTCTCATTAACTGCATTCCCAAGTTAAATTGGTAGGATGCACCGAGAGAAAAAATGCCCTTAGGATGTCCACGGATGAAGGGCGCAGATTTAGGAATAATGAGACTACTTACCGACTCATCATATTTATCAACACCTGCTATCCTACCTACAATCACTACATATCTGTTGAGGACTATCAAATCAATTACATGTAATCAAACGAACTAGGCTTAAAAAAAGTATCCTAGGAAAGGCACTTCGGCAATATTGGCATATATTTTTAAAACGCCATTTATGTGGCTGAGTTTGCAATAGGAATGAGGAGACAAAAAGGAAGAAATGGTAATAAAATCTTGTTGCGTTCCGACTATACGATGACGATGATCTCTATATAACATATAGGAAGAAATGGAGAATAATGTCTATGTTCAATTTAGAACTCGTTGGTTTTCTCCCTTTCGAATTGGGTATGTATATGTATTACCATAGAAAAAATAAAAAAAAAACTATAATTATGAAACTCTATCTAAAATAGTAAAATCGATAAACAAATTATATAAACAAAAAGATTATATAAATCCCTAATATTTAAACAGACTGCTTTACAAAAGGTGAACGAATAAGCATAAATAAATTGTCAACAAAATAAATCAGAAGAATATGACACAGTATATTGCTTAAAAAGAATTCTTATGTGACTATGCGAAAATATGATACGATCGGAAAAACGGCAATGACTTTTACAGCTGATTGCCACATAAATATTAATGTAACGCAAATATGATGATATTGCCTCGTACTGTTATATAGCAATTTGTTGTCACATTGCTAAAAGTTACTTGATGGAAATTCATTGTATCTAACAATAAAACAAGTATGCATTTACACGTTATAGATTGTAACTGAATAAGATGAGGAGGGGAAAACTGTTTGTCCCAAGTTGGTATTCAGAATTATGTCTGTATTTTGTAATTTGCCAATTTCCATAGGTTTAAATTTTCATGGATATCACTAGACTCGAGAGCAGTGTATGATTCCTTAGTTATGTTTTTAAAGGATAGTAAAATAACCATCTAAATAATTATGCATTAGTTAATAACGTAACCTTTGTTTCTAACCCAATTATCAAATTCCTTTCTTACCGTGGCCTAGTGTTGTACGTCTTTTTAAAAAATGCCGTGATGGGCCCCTAGGCGAGAAGAGAGTGATCCTGTTTACCTGTCTTTTGTTTTGTATATTTATTAATATAAACTCAAACAACTATTTGTACCATGTTGAGTCTGACTGAATGACTAAAAGTCTATGCCAAAACAATTTCATAGAATCTAAAGACAGCTTAAGGGCTTTATTATAAATATACTTTTTAGTAATGAAAATGAGTAAATAGAACCTAGAATAGCCATGTAAAAGAATGTAATCTTTGATCTCTGGATAAACTCATCTCCTGAACAATGGCGCCGATATATATGTAGTTAAAATTTTGTACACCTATTTTAACCTGATTGTTTCCTTATTATCCATATATGAGTTGTGACCGATGTTACAAACTCATTTACGTTTTACAAAGAGTCTATATATTAGCTACAGTTGTTTATACGTCCATGGCTACAGTTAGGGAAGATCGAAGGTAGGAGAGGAGCCGGCCGCAAACAATTATCCTGGTTAAGGAATATTAAAGAATGGACAGGAATACACAATACAGGTGAGCTGTGTCACGCCGCCAAGAACAGAATTCTAGTAATGAGATAGTCGCCTACGCACTTTGGTGTATGGCATGTTAAGAAGAAGAAGGCTACAGTTATAACTATACAAATCTGACTCGAAATATCGTCTAAAAGTAACAGTATGTAAAATTTAGATTTTTAGTCAAAAGTAAATACTTTGTCATTTTTTTTGGAGTTCAACGTAGAAGCCTTCACGAAAATTTAAGTACTAATAAGACCACCGCAATCGGGCGTACCTTGGGTAATGAATAATTAATTAATTGGTTAATTCTTCAATCACTCGTCCAATATGAGTTTTGTCAAATCGGTCCTTTTTAGGACTAACTATTCTATAGAGATAAAGTAAACTATATCTAGAGATAAAGACAATTCATAAGCCTGATGGAAGGTGTAATAAATAAAGCAAATACTATATTGAGTAATTATATAAGCAAAAAGTATATTAACTTTACATCAACATGAATAATATGATTGTCACTTAACTGGGTATTATACATACGCTTAACAAAAATGTGACGTATTTCTAGTGCAGTAAGCACATAGAGGGCCAAACCTAGGGTATTTGGTATAAAACTGATCGCAGAAGATTACATAATAAGTGCCGGCAAAGAAGCAAAGAAAAACTTAAAATGAGAGAGGACTTAAACTAGTCACTGCGGGAACCATTTAACTATGTTGAGCTTGTATCCACTATCCACGTATAAAATAAACAATATTACGGCTCCCGATTGAAGATCTGAGCACAAAACTAATTAAAAAATTTTGACCAAAAATACTACAATGGCTAATATCTAAAGTCTGTAGACAAGCTAAGCAAAGACAAAGTTATCACTATGCTTTAACCTGGCAAAAACTCAAACGACCACAAAAGCTATGGGCCAATATATCTATTTATTTTGTCAGCTATACAAAATAAATCTGCACATGATCCTTAATATAAACCGATAATAGAAGAAGAACTCAAATTAAAAGACAAAAGTGGCTATATATGACAGGGAAGATCGTGTACATCACAAATACTAAATCTTGCCCAACACAGCGAAGACGGGTATGAAAAATATCAGGTATGAGGAGTTGTATTTGTCAATCTCAATGCCGCTTACGACACCTTAAATTAGAGGGCATTTTTTCAAAATCTATGTGATATCCCCTTAGGTAATAAACTCACTTGTATTATCTGTGCATGCCTACACAACATAAGATTTTTCGTATCACTCAACGGTAAGAATAGCAGATGGAGAACGTAGAAGAACGGTCTTCTTTGGGGTACCGTAATCGCACCTACGCTGTATAACATTTACACAACCCATACCGGTAAATAGTAGGACTTTTATTATGTAGACGATACATCTATTGTTGCATAACCAAAAACTTTTGTTGCTAAAGTAGAGAAAAATCCAAATAATACCTTAAACAAAATAAAAATAGAATCTGAATCAATTTTAAGCCACACCCCGGAAAAAGTTAGGTATGCTCCTTCAATGTTCCTAACAAAGACGCTTTCACAAATCTGAACATATACCTGAACCAATAGTGTCAAGAAATCCTTAAACTCTGCACTTGCTATAAATACCTCGAAGATAGTTTCTATCACACTTTATTATTCACAGAACTTTGTTTAAACCTAAATGAAAACCTAATACTACTATAAGAATGAAATGAGAACCAACAAAATAATATTCTCCGCAAACTTGTCAGCTAAAAATAGGGAGCACATTCTTCCACCCTTAAAACGTAGACTTGAACTCTATGCTTCTGCCGAATATACCTTGCTAGTATGGGTGACATCAACACATACTTAATACGTAGATTTAGCTATAAATTAGTCAGTCAAATTTAGAGTACCTATATTAAGACTCACATCCATACATAAGCTCTACAATATCGTAGCTACCAATCCACCTAATATACGAAGATAAGTAGCTAGAGAACGAAAGAAACAAAGTCTAGATTCGTAACATCAACTCCACGCATACCAGCCCATTTTATGACTAGAATCGAAGAAAAAACTGGCCAGATCAACACATCTGCAGGATGTACAAAAAAAGTAAGCTGCTCCTCGACATCTGAACCCTCGAAAGAAACTTCCTGATGGTAGTTATCTTCCTTAAGTCTGCCAGGAGGACTCCGGTTAACCTATGTGAATGTGGGGCGGTACAAGATTCATCACACTTTCTTAGTTGACTTTATCATCCAAATCGGTCTTTTCTGAAGGAAAAGGTTAATTTATTTGAACTAAACAGGAACCAAAAAGGTTAATGTAAAGTACAGTCAGTAAGCTATTACTTATAAAGTAAAGATCATTGCAAATTTGACACTACCTCCACTTATATTGATTACATATTACCCCTAAATACTAGATAAAATATTCAGAAATATGTAATGATCGTGAAGTGATATAATTCTTGTTAGATAAATTAAGCATTCTTTCCTTTTTAGTACACTACTACCCATTTTTACACAAAAATATCTATTTTAGCACTATATTTCGAGATAACCGTCTATCCAGAATTATATGTAATACACAGATACAACTAGAAATAAAATAATAAAAAAGCTGTATACAAGATATCATAAAACAAGAGATGAAATAAAAGAAGTTTTTATTAAGAGGGTTCTTAAATAAAATGTATAAAGACATACTCACGTTAACAAAATACATTAGGAAATTTCCGCATATGAAACAAAATCCAATTTGGTAATGAAATCCTTTTGTATCTATAAAGCTATTTTTAGAGAAGCACGTACCTACCAAAAACAGGTAGTTATTAGTATACATATCTGTTACACACTGTAATGCGTATGAATGATAACAAAAATAAGAAGTCCATATAAACATACTTTATTGAAAGAGGTAAAAGTACACTGCTAAGAAAGTACATTGTATTTCTTATACTTTCATTTTAATCCTCTCCAATCAAGATTTTAAAGCAGCTTCACTCCATTAGTCCATGTTTGTTGCTTTTTGTCACTGTTTTTCCTTTGTCTTTATCATTATCATAACGTAGCGCTACAACACTGGGTGGGTCTTCGCTAACTACAAATTTTCTCCAAGTTGATCGATTTTCCACGAATCTGTAATCAACTGAAATGTTATTCTTTTTAGATATGGCATTTTTCTGTGCTAACTTCCTTCCATACCAGTTTTATAAGTTTGACATCTTGGCGTCTATGCATGTGTCCGATCTACCTTAAGGGATTTATTTTCCGGAACAATATCGTTATAAGAGCTTTCTTTATTTAGTATGTGTTCTTATTCTATGCAGATTTGTAGCGATATGATAATGAGGTTAAAAAAGTTTATTATTTTTCTTTCAAATATTCGTAGTTCTTCCTTACTTGTTTTACTCATTGTCCATGATTCGCATGCATGTATTAAAATAGGTCTAAAGTTTGAATTATTCTCTGTATTTTTTAGGGGCACTATTATTAACCGTGATAATTTATCTTATAAGATATTTAAAGTAATCCATATTTTGGAAATTGTGATTGTTAACTTTAATATTTTATCTAGATTTATTGAATTGGTCTCTTTTGTTGATTCGCTTGTATCTGGTTTTCATTTCGTTGATTTTAAGTGAAAAATTTTTCGTGCTCTCTTCACTTTATTGAAGATGTTTGCGGACGAGAGAGTTTCTTATGAGATCTATATCATTAGCATATGCTAGGAGTGCTTTGTACCTTGGGCCGGTAATGGATTACGTCTTAAATAGGCGATATTTCTATTTTAGTAGGCTGTTTATTAATTTTTTGACTATTTGAAACGGTCCTGCAAGTGACAACAGTAGGTTCATTTAATTTCGCTTCGTAATAAACTTAAAATTATTCGGGAATTACAAGTTAGAAAATTCAACCGAGTTCAAAAATAAGTATCAAAAGTTAAGTGCATACAGGTGATAGTAGTTAATAAAGAAAATACCATCAGACAAGTAAGATAGAACTATTTTAATAATTTTAACAAGTCTTAAGTAAATGAATAATTGAGTGAAAGATTAAAAAAGTGGTTTTGGCGAATGTTCGAAGGGTCGACCTGCTTAGGCATTCCTACGCGTTTTTTGTTTTTGTTTTTTTTTTTTGGCAGATAAGAAAGTAATTAGTGCTGACACGAAATTAATGATCAAAATAAAAGCCACATAATTTTATTACAAAAATCCAGATCTGGCCTTAAAATAGATTTGATTAAAGTTGGGATTAGAATTAAATTAAATTAAAATAATAAATTAAAAGTAAATGTAATACAATAACTAAATCGAATGAATAGCAAAAGAAATAAGCCAGAACACGATAACTCATTCGACAAGGAGGAAGCCTTCAAAAGAAGCAAAGCCACGTTAAGAACATCTCCAAAGGATAACATAAAAAATCGCGAAATTTAAGAACTAAAGAAACTACTAGAAGAAATAAATAAGGAGATTAAAACGGAAATAAAAGAGCTGAAATCAGAAATGAAGGAAGAAAATAAGGGGATGAGAAGATATATAAATGAAGTTAAAGAAGAGATAAAACAAAATAACGAGGAAATAAAAAGCATAAAACTGGAAATAGAAAGGGTGAAGGAAGAATGGACAAACGAGAAAGAAGAACTGAAAAGAGAAAACGAACTAACCAAAACCGATAACAAAAAGATAACGGAAGAATTAAATGATCTAAAACGCTCATTAGAAAGGTTAGACACAGAAAAAAAAAATATAATCATCAGTGGATCAAAAATAGACTCTGAAGACCCAAAACCATTGAAAGAGGGAATGACTACTATATTAGAAAATCATCTTGGAGTCAAAACCAATATTAAAAGAGCACAAAAAATAGGAACAAAAACATGCTTAATTGAACTTGAAAGCGAAGAAGAAAAAACAACAATCTTAAGAAACAAATACAAACTTAAGAATGTGAAGATCGAAAAAATATGGATTACAGAGGATCTCACAGAAGGAGAGAGAGAGCAAATGGAAGCTTTAAGAGATAAAGCAAGGGAAATGAGGGAAAATGGAAAAATGGTCAAAATAGGATACAATAAAATCACAGTGGACGACAAGGTGAAAAGGTGTTGGAAATAGCGTGTTCAAAAAACTACCAGAGCAACATAAAAAGAACCAAGGAGAGGCCAAGCAACGAGTAGAGAAAGAAGAATTACTAAATAAACCGGACAATGATGACAAATGTTTAGTTTTAAGTAGTAATAGGAATAGGATTAGAAATAATAAAAATAGATTATAAATCAATTTTAAGCCAAACCCCGGAAATGTCCCTAATAGAGACGCTTTCACAAATCTGAAGATATACCT
This sequence comes from Diabrotica balteata, assembly GCA_918026665.1. Taxonomy (NCBI): domain Eukaryota; kingdom Metazoa; phylum Arthropoda; class Insecta; order Coleoptera; family Chrysomelidae; genus Diabrotica; species Diabrotica balteata. The sequence continues at coordinate 162,847,955 of OU898276.1, read as the reverse complement.
GAACCAATAGTGTCATGAAATCCTTAAACTCTGGACTTGATATAAATACCTTGAAGATAGTTTCTATCACAGAACTTTGTTTAAAACCAAATGGCAACCTAGAACCAGAAAAATAATATTCTCCGCAAACTTGTCAGCTCAAAATAGGAAGCACATTCTTCCACCCTTAAAACGTAGACTTAAACTCTATGCTTATGCTGCCGAATATACCTTGCTACTATGGGTGACAAAAACACATACTTAACACGTAAGTATATTTAGCTATAAATTAGTCAGTCATCAGATCATCACATCTGCAAGATATACAAAAAAATGTAAGCTGCTCCTCGCCTAAAATTCAAACAATTGTTCTGTGACAAAAATCTGAATATTGCGCTGAGACTGAGGTTTGTTGAATGTTACGTCTGGTCGCAACTATTGTACGGGGTAGAAACATGGACACTAAAAGCGCAAATAGGTAAAAAGATTGAAGCCTTTGAACTTTGGATATACCGGAGAATGTTGAGAATCCCATGGACTGCCAGGTTCACCAATGAGGAAGTGCTGAGAAGAATGGGTCGAGTCAAAAAATTGTTGAGAACGATAAAAGTACGCAAGACTGCATACCTTGGACACATACTAAGAAATAATAAATATAGTCTTCTGCAGGTCATCATGCAGGGTAGAGTCGATGGCAAAAAGGGAATATCTAGAAAGAGGAAGTCATGGCTGCAAAATATTCGAGACTGGACAAACATGACTGTAGACGAATTATTCCACGTTACAAAAGACAGAGAAGCTTTTAAAAATGTGATCGCCAACCTCCGTTAACGGGGACGGAATAGGAAGAAGAAGAAGCTCCTCGCCATCTGAACCCTCGAAAGGAACTTCCTTATGGTTGTTATCTTCCTTAAATTTGCCTGGAGGACTCTTGCCTGCAAAGACCGGTTAACCTGTGTGAATGTGGGGTGGTATAAGATTCATCACACTTTCTTAGTTGACTTTTCCATTCAAATCGCTCTTTTCTGAAGGGACAAGGTTTATTTATTTGAACTAAACATGTTAAGTATAGCCAGTAAGATTTTACTTATAAAGATCATTGCAAATTTGAAACTAACTCCACTTATATTGATAACATATTACCCCTAAATAGAAAATAAAACATTTAGAAGTATGTAATATTGGAGTATAATGCTTGTTAGATAAATTCTTTCTTCTTTTGTGCACTACTACCCATTTTTACACAAAAATATCTATTTTAGCACTTAAATATTTATTTTTCAGATAACCTTTTATCCAAACTTATATGTAGTCCATAGATAAAACCAGAAGTAAAATAATAAAAAAGCTGTATACAAGATATCATAAAACAATAGATGAAATAAAAGAAGTTCTTATTAATCGGATTCTTAAATAAAACTTATGAAGAGATATTCACGTTAACAAAATACATTAGGAAATTTCCGCATATGAAACAAAATCCAATTTGGTAATGAAATCCTTTTGTATCTATAAAGCTATTTTTAGAGAACTCGTACCTACCAAAAACAGGTAGTTAATAGTATACATATCTGTTACACACTGTAATGCGTATGAATGATAACAAAACTAAGGAGTCCATATAAACCGTCCAGACTTTACGCGAGAATTATACATCTTATAGCAGAGTTGCCAAACTATCAGAGCTTACTTAAACCGATATACTTATGGTTCCAATATACAGTGAAAAAGATCTGAACGACCCCTATAATATATATACGTGAACTAAGCGATATACATTTATGATACAGGGATAATTATGGGCTCCAAAATTTTTTTAAAAATTATGAAACTATACATGTTGACGAACCGACAGAGCCAATATTATGGAATGGTCAAGTGAGCTCCGTATATCGGTGTCCACTTGACCACGGAGCTCACCTGAACCTGAATTTTAACATGGGCGGAGTCCACTTTATGCCGTAAATATATATATATTATATATATATATATATATATATATATTATATATATATATATGTATATATATAAATATATATATATATATGTATATATATATATATATATATATATACATATTATATATATATATATACATATATATATATATATTATATATATATATATATATATATATATATATATATATATATAATATACATTTTATTTGTGAATTTCATATTTAATATACCGAGTTTAAACAAACGAAAGGTTAAAACATAAATTAACAAATTAAATTATTGTTTAAAGTCTTCGGTGTAACCATATTTTTTTCGTAGAAGACCATAAATAAACATACTAAAATCTTTGATATAATTACAGTTTTCTTTAAACTAAAATTTTTGTTTTAAAATTCCTATATTCACGATTCTTTTTAAAATATTCAAACGAAAACAAAACAAACAAACGAAAAAGATAAAGGGTCCTAAGAAACGTTGAACGCCGAATATATTTCTTTATTGAATGACTGCCGAAATGTGAAGTGGATGATGGAATTCTATTAACCCTCAGTTAGAGAAATGTCAATCTCTCGCCCTAAAACTGGTACACAAAAAGTGCCAATCACTTCTTTCAAAATAATTTAAGGACGAGAGTGCCATACGATATTAAAATAATCAGACATCTCGTTATAAATGACATTTAAAAATTTTAAGAAGATTATTATTGTTTGTATAATACTCAAAATTTTTGTTAACATAGTCAACATAGAATAGTTCCATAAATTAGGGATATAATTTGTTTAAAAGTATTAATTTTTAAATATTATGTTTATATGGGAACAGATCTGTAAGTGACAGCAGTAGTTTCGTTGATTTTCGCTTCGTAATAAACTTTAAATAATTGGGGAATTACAAGTTAGAAAATTCAACAGAGTTTAAAAATAAGTATTAACGTTAAGTATATACAGGTGATAGTAGTGAATAAGCGAAATAGCATCAGAAAAGTAAGATAGAACTATTTAAATAATTTTTACAAGTTTTGAGTAAATACTTTACGTAACTATCCTGATAAATTCAAAGAATTTTACCGCATGGGTATATAAATCTAACTATCCACTCTAACTTCAGAGAATGCATCAGCCCCAAACTAAAACCTAGGGTATTCCTATATTGCCACCGTATTTCTCAACCAAATCAATCAAAATTTTTCTGTGCATTTCTGCCATTTGGCTCTCGTCGGAACGAAATTTCGGAATGAAACTAAACAGCTTTGATAGGAGAAGACTAATGAAAAAAAAAAGAGAAAATTGTTAAAAAAAGAATAAATGGAAAAGAATTAACAACTACAAAAAATAAACAAGGAAAAAGAAAATTAAAAACGATGTGAAGCAATGAAATAACTAGAGAAAACAAGTAAAAAGAAAAGTTTGATTATATCGGGTTTTAGAAATAGATACAACTGATAAGCAACTAAAAGAAAGCATAGAAACATTCATATCACAAGAACTGCAGGCGCAAATTAAACTAAGGAACGCAACAAAAATAGTAGAAACAGAGCAAAAGAACAAGAAATACAGAAAAGAATAGTTAAAATAAAACAAAATAAAACAAAACAGACAAAAATAGGCTATAAGCACTTGTTCATGAATGGGAACGAATGGATGTGGGCTGAAGAAAAACAACAACTAAAAGAAAATACCAAAGAAGAATTGCAAAAAAAAAAACTAGCGGGAGGTGATCCGGAAGGCTGGGAATAGTGCGGCTGCGTTGGGTAGGGCGATGCCCAATATTGGGGGAACTAAATCCAACAGTAAAAGGGTCTTACACGGTGTTGTATAGTCGATCGTCCTCTACACCTCCCGGCACCAGTCTGGAGCAAGGCGGCAGAGATAACGGCCTATAGGAGGCTTATGACACAAGTGGTTAAAACAAGTATATTGCAAGTGATATGCGCCAACAATATTGTGTCTGCGGCAGCCTTCTGGACCATCACTGGATGTGTTCCATTGCATGTTCTGGCAGAGGAAAGAAAAGAACTCTATAAAAGAAGAGTTCCAAAACTTATTATGGCCGAGAGAAGACAGGCAGGGGAAAGGTCAATTGAAAGATGACAAGACGAATAGCATAACACGGAGGATGTGACACAGTGCATAAAAATGCTGATCCCGAAATAAAAGATAAGAGAGAACAGGTGACTGGATTATTTCCTGATGCAGGTGCTCACAGGACACGGTTGTTTTAGGGCCTACCTCTCTAGGTTTGGAAAAGCTAACACAGATGAATGCCTCTACTGCGAGCACTCGGACACTGTGACATAAACGATGTTATAGTGCAACAGATGCATAATAGAAAGGAACGGAATGGAAATAGAGACAGTTGTGAATTTTGTTACTGTGAGACAAATTATTGAGAGAATGATTGAAAATAAAGCAGCTCGGTAAACTGCACTAATATAGTTTATACAACTATATTAGTGCAATTATCAAGAAAAAATAGCAGCAAGAAAGACAGCTGGACCAACGGCAAAGGTCAAAGAGAACGATGCTGGAAGTTAAAGGCAGAAAAGTGAGCCAGAGAGAGTGTATGAGTTGGACTGTGTGAGTCAGACTGTGGGTAAGGAGAAAATGCCCATGTGGGAGTAATACCGTACAAGGAGCAATGATGGTTTTCCAAGCGCTAACTGGAACGGGACAGGAAGCCTCCTTGATGACAGTCTGTGGATGAATAAAGGTAGTGCTTAATTCATTTCGTACTCCCGGTATACCGGGAGTACGAAAAACGAATCCTGCACTAAAGTTAGTCAGCCGTCGTATAAAGACGAAAACAAAAACAAAAAGTTGAAGTTCTTAACAAGAATGAATATATTGTTTGCTGTTTTGATTATAAAAGATTAGAAATAAGTGTAGCAAAACTAATAATAAACAAATAAAGCACTTCTAAATATAGGTTAGCATCAAAAGTAGCTTAAAAGTTTCTTTCACATGGAATACTCGTTGCATATTACTGTTCCAAAAATTTGGCAAGCATACGTCCTCTAGACAAAACCGTAGCACTGCAATATTGTTAAAGAATATTCTACAAAATTCTACACTAGTAGACTTAAATACTTATGGACTTAAAGTTTGTTTTGTAGATTTATTGAAATGTAGACATATCAATATATGTGTAGAATATGAAATAAATTAAATAAAACATTTAAATAACCTTTTGTATCAACTGTAAATTTAACAAACCATAATAAAACATTTAAACGGTACATTCTGTAAAAAAAAATTGGAAAGAAAATTGATAATCAATTCACTAGTTTGTTAATAGCAGAACCAGTATAAATTATACCAAAATAGGTAATATAAAGAGGTGAAAGATTTTTTTAGCGTACATTTACAAGCAATCAAAAATATTTTTAATAATGTGTATAATGAGCTCTATTTCATCAAACTAAAACAGAAAATCCGCAATGCTAGGCCTGAAGTTGAAAAGTCGGGGCCCAAAAACGCCCCCTACAACACCAAAAAGCGTTTGTTATCCGCTTATCCCACCCCAGTGAAATGTTAGTTGTATGTCATAGGGGTCCTTTATAAAATACCCCAACAAAGTTCGCAGATAACACATGTCCGGCACAGCAGCACCATACACGGCACAATTGGGCAATTAATGGCCTTTTCTACGGCATGTATTCAGCGTCAAACGATATTTATGCCGTATGTCGAGGAACATTATGTTTTTGTTTTTAATGAGCGTAGTTATGCGAATATTAAATAACCTAATTTTAGTAAAGACTAATTTATTTTGGAGTTTTATTTTCCCCTTAACAGTTTACGTATTGACTATTCCATTTATCTAATGATTAGTAAATACATTGTGATTACAAATTTTTACATAAAATTTGTTTAACTAGCTGTTAAAAGTAATTTTCTTATTTTAAATGATAGTGCATTATCCTTTTAAAGGATTATAAAATCTATATTTTCAGTACTTCTGTATCGTATGGTAGAATACAGAAGGAGTATACGTTACTTAAAATTGGGAACGTGCCTGGCCTAGATAATATTTACCATCAGATAGACTTAAACATATTTACGGGATAACTGCAACACAAGTAAACCCGATCTTTTAAATAATATGAAATTGTTGTGACCAAGAAGCTAAACTCATTATCAATATTTTTCTTCTTTTTTCAGTAGACTTTTGATATCATTCTCGGAAATATCGGAGCCACGATGTTCTTTGTCGGCCTGGGCCTCTCCTTCCGGCGATCTTACCCTGTATTATAAGGTGTAGAAGGTTATACCTCTCTGAATGTCTTATTACACGACCGAAATATTGTAACTTTCGACTTTTTATCGTTTTTGTTATTTCTGTGCTCTTTTTCATTCGATGTAAAACTATTTCATTTCTTATTTAATAAACCCAACTTATCCGTAATATTCGTCGATAAATCCACATCTCAAAAGCCTCTAATTTTTTCATGAATGTCTCTGTAAAGATCCAGCTCTCTATATCATACAGCAATGTGGAGAACATGTAGCAGCGTATTAATCTGATTTTACGATTAAACGTTATATTTCTATTAATTAGAATACTCTTTAATTTATAGAAGGCGACTCTGGCTTTTTCAATGCGTATTCTTATTTCTTTATTTATATCCCAGTTATCGTTAACGTTTGCACCCAAGTAGGTAATATTGTGGACTCTTTCTAACTCTATTCCATACGCTTTGATGTTTTAGCCCATATTCATCACATGCTTCGGTTACCCTATTTATAAGTCGTTGCAGGTCTTCTTCATTGGAGGCAATAAGTACCATGTTGTCTGCATATGAGATTGTTGACATTCATTCCGTTGATTTTAATGCCTGTATCTTCAACTAAGACTTCTTTGAAAATAAATTCTAGGTAGATATTAAAAAGTGGAGGCGATAGAATACATCCTTGCCTAACTACATGTCGTATTTCAATTGCTTCCGTCGTGTTGTATCCAGCTCGTATGTTTGCACGTTAATGCCAATACAAATTTTTAATAATACGGAGGTCTCGGTCATCAATTGATACTTGTTGCAAGACACCTATAAGTTTGTCATGGTTTACTTGCTTAAAGGCCTTTTCGAAGTTAATAAAACACATATATACTGATTGTTCTATATCCCTACATCTTTGAACCATAACCTGCAAACTGAAAAGTGCTTCTCTGGTTCCAAGGTTGTTTCTGAAAGCAATTGTGTTTCACTTATTTGTACTTCTATTTTGTTGTAAATTCTCGAGTGCAGTATTCTTAGGAAAATTTTCAGTACATGACTCATCAGACTTATAGTGCGATGATCACTAGACTGTTTGGAATTTATTTTTTTCGGTATTATTGCAAATATTAATAGTAGCCAGTCTGTTAGTATATGTCCTGTTTTGTATATTTTATTAAAGAGGTTTAGAAGAAGAAGGGAATGTTTGCCCTTATCGTCGAGCAGTTTGATTATTTAGGTTGAAATTTCATCTGGGCCGGTTGCTTTCCTATTCTTTGATAGCTTTATAGCTCTTTCCATTTCATCGAGTTTTATGTTTGTACCAGTCTATATATTCTTAATTTGAATTTCTGTTCTATAGTCATTAAACAGCTCCCGAATATATTCTTTTTGCCTCTTTAATCTGTCTTGTTCAATTTACTATAATATTTCCGTTTATCAAGTAAACTTCTTGCAGTTGATATATATATGTTGCAGTTATTTATTTCACCTTTTTGTACATAGTAAATGTGTCATTCTTTTTCTGCAGTTCTTCTATTTCAAGATATTTGTTGCTGTAACATTTTTCCTTTGCATCCCGGATTTTTCTTCTGTTTTTTTTTATGAATTTTATTGTATTCTTTAGTGGTTTTAATTTTCTCTTTTCGCCTGCTTTTTATTAGTCTCAATATTTCATACTTTTTAGTTGTTTCTTGCATAATAGTTTCGATATGATACCAGTGGTCGTCGACATTATGTGTTTCTTTTGATTTTTCGAACTGCTTTTTTATCTCTTGTATAATTTCGTGACTATTATTTTGAACACAGTCAGTGTTTATTCGATTGGAATAACGGTCTCCTTTGTCATTACGTTATACAAGTCCAAAATTCTCTACCTTGTCCTACCTTGTCTACCTTTTCCTACTTTGGGATTGAAGTCCCCCATTATTATAGTAATGTCTTTGTTTTTCAGCTGTCTCATTACCTTCTTTATAACATCCTAAATATACTCCATGTCATCTTCACTACTACTGGCTGTGTGCTCATATTTTTAGAGCAGATTTATATCTACTGGTTTTTAGTTTAATTACATCACAATGACTCCATCCTAAATGTAACTTACAGATTTAATACAGAAAGAGATTTGTTTATGTTTCATGAATGCGACACCTTTTAGGTGGTTAATGCCTTCTTCTTAGGAATAGAATACATCCTGGTCGTCCACGTTACATTTACTAGTCCCTAGCTACCGCATTTCACTTATCCCAAGAACTGGTACATTGAGCTTTATTATCTCATATATGGTGTTTTGTATCCTACCAGGCTCGTAGAGACGTCTCACATTTCATGTGCCTATTCTGATACCTGATTTTATTCTGATAAATCCTGAATCTGAAATGAAATCCTTTGTCATAGGTATTTCGCTGGATAACGGCCTGGGAAGCCCTGTGTGCTTATCTTTTCTTGCCGGATCTTGGTGTCCGATGACTATGATCACTATACATTTTCTTATTATATACGGTAGTTGATAAAATATTCTATTTGTTTCAACGTCTTCGACTTTAGTTGAAAAGTACTATGCACCAGTTATACAAAACGAAGGAAAATATGGGTAACTGCAGGTTATACTCTGAGGAAATATTGAGGGCAATAAGTTCAGGAAAAGTAATAATTTTTTTGCTTGCAAATTTACGTAAGGATTTGGCGCGGAAAGCACCTGGCGCGTTTATATTACCAAAAGGATACTATTTTATGTGATTTTAGCTCAAAGCACTATATAAAAATGTTACTATATAAGGAAATAATGAAACTAGACCATAATAGTTACCTTTTATAAAGTCCAAATGGATTTTGCAATATCCCTTCTTCAAACGTTTAAATCCAAGACAATAAAATTCGTTGCGTCTTGAAGTCATCTAATATTGTGACCAATAAATATAAGATACTCGAAAACGCGCCGGACACGGTTTTCCTACGTGGTGGAAACGAATGTTTTTAATTCATTCTTCATTAAAAATTAACAATATATTTATAACTACTGTTTAAGCGAAACTAGAACTTCGATAAAAATAAATACTTTTATGTATTAAAAATACCGTTGCTAGATCAATGGCTGTTTTTATATAATTTAAAATTTATTATTCTCTTTGAGATCCATTTGCAGACTAGAGTTGTCCCCTAATGTGATTATTTTTCTTTTTTACGCCCACAATAAATTACCGTTAAGTATCTCATAACCCTTGCCTTTGAATTATTAATGAAACTTTGTTTTTGTATATACACGAAATCGTTACGTAGCGGCAGTCTCGACTTCTAGTAAATTATTTTAATAATTGAAGTTTCGATTGGTTGAAATTATCCTTTAGCATTTTCTACAATTGGTGTTTTTGAACTCAATGTAGGAAGTAGCTTTTAAAATCAGCAAATGGTTCATCGATATTGAAATATAAATGACTAAATACCTACTATTTTACTACCCATTTAAATGCTACCATTAATTCCGTTTAAAATTATAGATTTTATTACCCCTACAATAATTGAAATATTCTTCGCCGACGACATAGTCATTATAGTAGAAGATCCCACTGCAAAGTCACTACGATCATACCGTAGTTACTCACATTTTTTCATGCACTTAAAATTAGGAATACATTGATAATTATACAATGTAATAGATAATTATAGAGTACATTAATAATAGGTTGCCAGTCAAATAGTGGTTGCAAATACTTTACATTCAATTGAAAATGAGACTTCAATATTTTAGTTGTACCGACAAGCTTTTTGTTTATACTTAACAATATAATACCAAAAACCGAGTATAGTCCGTCCCAAACCCTTCTTTCAGTGCGTCATAGTTGTTCGAACTCTCTCTAACGCATTAAGCTAGAAGTGACAGAAAAACACGTGAGTCTGTTATTATTATACATAGAACTTAGGTATCGTTTACGGGTATTCGCATACTAAAGCGAATTTTGCTTACGGTTGTATAATTCGTTGGACTTTAGAATACGCTAAATAGATATCCAATTAATGACGCAGGTAAATATAATTTGACGCAGATGGTCTCGGTCGTGACAGTGACAGTACTTTCACAATGTCAACTGATAAAATGATAATTGTCATTCCAGGTTAGTATTTTCAGACATTTTACCTCAGACATTTTGTATTTACCGTCATAAAAATATTTTAAATATTCGTAGATATACCGAACAAAGACTAATATTAAAGTTATTAAATTATTTTCAATTAGAAAAAGAGGCTGGGACAACTTTATTACCAGTTTCTGTCGTTCGTGAATCAGATTATGAATTCAGGAATAATATTGAGGAAATAGTTTTAAAATAATACCGTTATGGATATTTATATGTAACAAAACGGTTCTTTTAAGAACCCACATTTTCTTGAAATGTAAGATATAATTGATACCAGCCACATATCTACTGTTATCATTGATTTTAATGAATTCGATTCTGAATCGGATTATAATTGTTTGAAATATAATATTCGTTTTTGTTATTCATAAAAAAGAAGGTAAACTTACATTCGTTATTTTGTTTTTTAACTAAACTCGATTAGCACTATTTCATCTGCATACCGGAATTGGTAGATTGACTCAAATATCAACTGCTTCACTATTTAAACTATTTACATTGTTTTTTAACTAAACTTCATAATATTCTTTCATTTGCACACCAAATCTGGTAAAATAACTCAAAAATCAACTGCGTCACTATTTAAACTATTTCCACTATTTAATGATAAATCTTCACTAAATTAAACTATTGGCTGCCACAGGAACTTATCGGAAAATTACTTATCCAAATATGACTTATTTCAATCGATGTTATTTTATTACAGGAATGTTTGCTTTGATGTCTTGCAGTTGCCAGTAAATTTTTTTATCTCGCAGTCAACTCTTAAAAGATTCTACGAGGAAGCGTTATTTTAAATAAACAAACATTCCAATTCCCTAGTGTTTGTAATAAAGAATAATAAATCCATAAACAAATCTTAGCTAATTAAGCACTTTCCTTGGAATGTATAGAATAGGAATTATGACAAACTGGAAATATGACAAATTTTTATACAGGACGGGACCTCTAATATGTAAATTAAATCACAATTTGAATTGTTGAAGTTTTTACTCCACATTTAAAAAAAATAACCTTTTCACATTTAGCTGATTACAATCCTGGAACCGTCAGATTTAACTAAAAGGTCATGCAATAATTCTCGACATTCTTAAAATCCTATATGACGTCGAAATTAGTGACGCACTGAAAGAAGGGTTTGGGACAGACTTTGTTAATAGCTCATATTAAATGTTACACCTAATCGTATAATAATTAAAAGAATTGTAAAAGTTTTCGAAATGTCCAGTCAATGATATAATGTGATTATTAGTTTCACCATAAGTATTTGCCATCTGTTTTAAAGAAAGGAACCAGGACGATTCCTGAGGGTAAGGTCGAAATCTCATTTTATTTGATCGACTCGAATAACACAATGGTGTTCGACTTTGGCAAACACGTAAGCAAAAATAAAACGAGAATGAGAAACTATTTTACGATTTTCAAAAATAAAACGATGACTACTCTCTTCTATACGTCATTATGCAAGAAAGATTGTGTGAAAGAAAAGGCTTGAGTAGAAAAACAAATCTTGTTTTTCTACCCAAGCTTCTAAATCTTTATGGATGGTGCTAGAAATGTCACCAATGAAGACACTGCGAACGGCAGCTAAATGGTTGGTGGAGAGCAAGTTGGGGATTCGAAACTAGCTTTTGGAAGCAAGAATGGATTCAACAGAAGAAAATATAAAGATAAGACAAGATACGATGGATTAGAAAAGACAGAAAAATGGATAACAAGAGAGATATGTAAAATTACCAAAGATACGAGAATATAAGAAAAAGGGCCCGCTTAACTTATTGGGGTTACAAGGGAAAAATTAAGAAACTTTAGAGACGAAAAGGGATAAGGAGAAAAAAGTAGGTTTTAAAAGCAAATAGAAGACAAGACATTAACAGTTAATTTTTAAATAAATATGGTCAACACAATACATAAACAAATAATAAATAATATGTTCGGTGAAATTCATCCACCTATTTACCTATAAACATATATAGCTTGATCTTTCTTCTGGTCGACGATATCGTGATCGATAAATATTTTATTAGAAAATATTCATAGAAAAGGAAACTTATTAGCAGTAGACAAATAACATTCAGTAGGTAAACAACACATCTGTCGCTTATTCGCTTTACTGCAAGTGATGTGAGTTTGATCCCAAGCTCGGTGTACAGAAAACAAAAAGGCTAACGCAGCAATTTAAAATTCTAAATGAATTTGCAGCTTAGACTAGAATATGCTGGTGTCTGATCGGCCTATGGTGGAGCAGTTCGGCAAGAGATAAGGACTTGCGGCTCGGTGATACTCCTCCATAGATCCATACCGGAAGGGCGTGTGCCGCCTAAATACCGGGTATAATTTATATATAAATATATATATATATATAAATATATATATATATATAAATATATATATATAATATATATATATTATATATATATATATATATATATTATATATATATATATAAGCATGGTCATCACAGATGTGGGCATTTGGTTTCTTCGGGATTGTAATAAATGTTGACTGCAGCCAGTTCTCCGGTATTTTAGTGCTATTATATATGTTGTTAAAAAGTACAACTAGATTATCAAGGAACAGTTTGCCTGATATACATAGGATCTTTAATATTGACTTGCTCCGGACTTGCTGACTTATTGCTTTTTAGTGCTGCAATGGCATCTTCTCTCTCCGATTTAAGAATTGAAGGTCCTGTTTCTCCTTGTCCATATAGGTGATCATCAATCCTGTCAGATGCAAATAATTTTTCTACGTATGATTTCCATGGTTCTAAGATCGTCGATGGCTCCGAGATAAGATTTCCATCGCTAGCTTTTATGCTGTTGGGTAACTTATTGAATTTTCTCTTGTTTGTCATTGATATTTTTTTTTGTGCACATTGTAACTGTCGTATTCTCGTTCGTATTGTTCTATTTCCTTGCATTCGTTGGAAAACTATTTTTTCTTGGCTTCTCGAATTTTCGTTCTTATAGTTTTGTGGATCTGCTGGTATTTTTCTGCATTTTTCTCCTTGATTTACGTCTTTTATCCATCATATCCATTATCTTATCAGGCATCCATTCTTTCTTCTTCCGTCTGTTAGGCTTTAATAGAGTCGCGCATTTTATTTGGATTGCTTCCCTCGATTTATCTCATCTTTCTATTATGTCCGACGTGTTCAGTGTTCATTTTGTCGTTTATTTTCTTTCCTATTTGTTCTCGTACTTTTATTTCGGTTTCTGGGTTATTGAGTTTCTTAATATCGATTGTGTTTAAATTAGATCTTTTCTCAAGCCGTTTTACACTCATGACCATTCTGCATACTAACAGATTGTGGTCCGTAGGAACATCGGCACCTGGGTACGTTTTTGATAATTTTATTATGTTTTTATATCTTGTTGGTACTGCTATATAGTCTATCTGATTCCTTATGGTGTTGTCAGGTAAGTCAGCAGGGGATTTTTATCTGTAAAGTCGACGTTTGGGGAGCTTGAAGAGTGTATTACTTAACAGCAGGTTATATTCCTGGCAGAAGCATATAAGTCTATCACCACTATCGATTCTCTCCCCTAGGCCGAAGTTTCCCACGATCTCATTCACCTTGCCTCTGCCAACCTTTGCATTAAAATCTCGCATCACTATTGTTTCTTCATGTTTTTTTGTCATTTTCATCAGGCTTCCCAGTTGTTCGTAGAATTCTTCGCTGGTTGTCTTATCTTTACCTGCCGTTGGCGCGTACACCTGTAATATGTTAGAGCGCTTCCAGACGAGGATACTGTATGTGAGATACTGTATGCGAGATACAGAATTAGTGTGTGTCTGAAAGCGTTCATTTACCGTATTGTTTCTTCTGTATCTGGCATACGCATTCGGTATCTCGCATACTGTATCCGTCGCGCGTCCCGTGTGAAAAGCTCCATTTGAGTTATACGCGTATCTCGGATACAGTATCCTCGTCTGAAAAGCGTCTTAATATCCACCGGTATTGCTCGAATTTGTAAAAGCATCATTCTATCTGAATGAAGAGTGAAAGATTTTATTTCCGAATTAATATGTGGGTGCCGAACTATTATTGCGGTGCCGTTTCTGTAACACCTTAACTGTTATTAAATTTTTAATCTCAAATTTTTTTGTTGCTATTTTTTCTGATACTAGTAGATTTGGATATTCTCATGTTAAATTTTCAAATTCTACCATTAATCTAATATAATAATCTTTACAGGCCATCTCAGTGAGTCACCCTGACGAATGTAATTCCAGGCTAATATTGGATTGGTAAGTTCTGTTTATTTTAGTTTAAATTTGATCCTATATATATATATATATATATATATATATATATATATATATATATATATATATATATACATATATATATATATATATATATATATATTATATATATATACATATATATATATATATATATATATATATATATATATATATATATATAACGACATAAAATAAAAAATGGTTATTAGGTCTATAGTTCCTTATGCAGAGCTGACATGGACATTAAATACAAACTCTCATAAAGAAATTATTTTCCGATGTGAAAACGAGAAGTATTAAGGACAATATTTGAAGATAAAATGAAGAACAGCGTTTGCATTAGAACAAATAAAGATCTTAGAGAATTATATAGGGAGGCCAGCGTAATGGAAGTAATAAAAACTTAACGAATAATATAACTAGGGTACATACAAAGGAAGGCAGAATGTAGACTACCAAAAGTGCTACTATCTATCAAGCACAATAGAATGACATCAAAAAAGAGGTCAACCCAGAGAAATTTGAAAAATTGATGAAAAAAATATCTAAAAATCCTTATCGTTACAAATTAGAGGATGAAAGTCATGAACAAGAAGGAATGGAGGAGGATGGACAATCGAGCCATATATCGACTAGGTTCTTGTCCTAATTTCTTGGAGATCTGTCAGATATATTCTATACTGGTCTGATTTATCAAGCAGGGTTTGAAGAGCTCTTGGCCTGTAGAGAGATCAGATATTTTATGTTGAACTCGTCAATATCCGTTTTCTAATAACCTATATTTGATTGATAATAATAGCCCAAGTGTGATACCAGTTGATTATTTTATATACAATAAATACGAATATATATCCTTTTTCATTTTGATTTAGTATGTATAGAATGTATTAGTATTTTTATTTAAATATAAGATATGAACCAAAACAATGTTTCGTGCATATGTAACTTTATATCTTAAGAAAACACACTGCCTTGTCCCCGAAGTCACAAAACCTCATTTGCGCCTACACTATAGCGACAGTTCCCATTATCCGACAAAATCATTGTCTTGCAAATAAAGAAAAATGTGTCCCTTCATCTGTTGCCGCAAACATAAAAATATTGAACTGTTTTTATGACTCACACAATGAACAAGTTGTTTTTCGCTCTTTGGATTCGTTTTGTAAGAATATTTGAGGGCTTTCTCGAAATACAATACGGACCGTTTTCAATCAAGACCACAAAGATCAAAATTAAAGCCGCACCATATCGATAATTAAAACTTGAAGGTTTGTTTTCAGGAAAACTGACGTGAAAACATAGAGTTCCTGACAAAGAAAAACACAAGTTATGAGGTATACATATACGTGTTTTTTTTTTAGAAATTTCGTTTTACAATGTGTTAGAATTTTCATGTTAATTACCAAAATCCAAAAGGAAACTAAGTTCCTGTAGCTGGTTTTATACCATGGATCACAAAAAATTTATTTAAAAATTCCTTTACAAAAAAGTATAAATTTATTAAAACACCCTATTGGGCTACATTACTGAATGTTTTCGAAATTAATATTCCATCATCAGTGCTATATAGATGTATATGTTTTGAGTCATCAAATACACGGGAAAAACCTGTTAAATGTTGTTAAATTAAATTTGAGTTACATTATTATTTGATCTTATATACTAGGATGTTTAAGTTACAACAGGAATTGATAACATGATGGCAATTGGATAATATATATATATATATATATATATATATATATATATATATATATATATATATATATATATATATATATATATATATAATCCTGGCCTTGAAATAGGCCTTGAAGTGGGAGTGGAATTAATTTGGGATGATATTTTAACACAGCTAACAAGTGTGTTCTTGGTCTGTATTCCTCATCAGGCATAAGGGATGTTCAGTGTTTCACATGAGAAAAATCATATTGAATATACAGGGTGAGTCACCACTACCGAGACGAAAGATTACAGCGAAACTGTAAAAGATTTTGAAAACATTTTAAATGTATAGTATGTAGATTAATAAAGCCTACACTTTAAAATTATTTTGAAATATACAGAGTGTCACAATAAAGCGCGGCGTTTTTAAATTTATATTTTTTCTTATGGAACACCCTGCATTTTATTAGATTTTCTAATTGTCTGAGAAAAATAAGGTATATTTTCATAAGATTTCCCTATACCTATGTACAAAGTTTTCTGAGTTATGTAAAATTTTTTTAAAATGTACAACTTTAAACGAGGACTCATTCTTAATTTATTTAAGCCATTCTAATAAAATTACTCATACATCTGAATAGCTGGATATAGGTCGAATTTATTTCACGATTCATTATTAATCATTTATTTACAGCGTGCTTAAAATTTGTAGTTTAATTACTGGATTATTCAATGTGTAATATAAGGCTTATTTTATATGAAAAACCCTGTATATTAATGAATTTATTATTAAAGTAAGTTAGTTTTGCCGTAATTTAAAATTTTGATTTTGATTTAATATATAAATAAAAATAAAACTGTAAAATACATTTATTTTTTTGAAGTCATAATAATAGATGTACCTATAACTTCTTACGTGCTCACGAGTACACACTCTTTTTTTTTAAACAATTAAATACCTAACGAAACAGAAAGAATTTTAATAAAACAAATAATACAAAATGAATCTTTTTCTTCTTCTTCAGCTTTCATTTATCCAATGTTGGACATAGGCCTCCTCCAATTGCTTCCACGCTTCCCTTTCTTTTGCAATTCTCATCCACTGCTTTCCAGCTACAACAGTTATATCGTCTATCCATCTCTTTTTAGGTCCTCCCACGCTTCTTTTTGTTTCTCGAGATCTCCAGAATGTCACTTTATGAGACCATCTGTTGGTGTCTTGTCTTGCTACATGTGCTACCCATTGTCGTCTCAATGTCGCTATTTTTCCCATGATGTCGGTTACTTTAGTGTGTGTTAGGAATTTTGTCTCTAAGGCTTATATTTAACATGGCCCTCTCCATGGCCCGTTGAGTTACTCTTAATTGTTCTGCCATTTTTCTTGTTATTGCCATGGCATCTCCAGTAGTAGGAGGTGTAGCATATACAATATTTTTAATATAACCCCATTTAAAAAAATCGATCTTGGTTAGTCCTGGTGACCTAGGGGGGCAATTATATGAACCACCTTTACCTATCCATCTGTTTTTAAATTTTCTGGTAAGGTAGTTCCTAACATCACGTAAGAAATGAGCAGGAACTCCGTCCAACTAGAGCCACATTTTTGTTCGTTGGTTAAGTGGAAGGTTCTCAACCAGTGTCCAAAAATCTTTTTTTAAAAATTTTAAGAAACTTGTCCCATTGAGATGTCCGTCAAAAAAATACGGGCCGATAACGTACTCGCCCATAATGCCGCTCCAAACAATAACACTCCGTCGGTGTTGGCGATACACAGTAAGAAATAAATATTTATTTTCTGTACCATAATAATGAAAACTATGTCTATTTACTAGACGATTATAATGAATAGTCGATTCGTCCGTATATGCCTAATACATTTTTTTTTAATTGGGAATCTTCTTCAACTTTATCCAAAGTCCAAAAACAACAATTTATTTAAACGGTTACCATAATCTTGTTCTGTCAAATGCTGGTGAAGTTGAATGTAGTACGGATGAAAGTGGTGGGTCTTAAGTATTCTACATACAAGATTCATAATGCAAGGTAAAATCGAGGGTAACATTCGGCCAATAAGGTACGGATAGCTGTGATAATAGCCAACCTCCGATAGGGGAACGAGCTACAAGAAGAAGAAATAAATGTTTAATAATCAATAATGGAGTGAATTTATCCATTACTCAACTATTTCGCTGTAAGAGAAAATTTGTTCATCATCATCATCATCACAGTCATTAACATCTTAGTAGATGTGTTGTGGTTCATAATTGGGCTTCAGCAGCTCGGACAGTTTGATTGATAATATTTCTCCACTGTTCGCGGTCATCAGTTATATGTATTGCCTCAGTATACTGTTTATTGAGAAGCTTTTTAGTAATGTCCGCCCATCGCTGTGGAGATCTTCCGCGTTGGCGTTGAGTCTGAGGCCTTCCTTGGACCACCAACCGCTCCATTTTGTGATCACTTCGATGGATATGGCCAAAGAACTTTAAAATTCTAGAGTAAACGGTACTGGAGATATTTGTACGGCGAGCCGTCCATGGAATTCGAAGCAGGCGTCTCCATGTCCACATTTCAAAGGCGTCTATACGTCGTCGATCTGATTCTTTGACTGTCCATGTCTCGCATGCATAGTAAAATATGGAAAAGACCAGAGTTGAAACGAGTCTCTTTTTGTTTGTCATAGTAATGTGACGATCACGCCAGACCCCGTTTAGTTCACTCATTGCTGCTCTTGCTAGTTGAATGCGTCTTCTAATTTCGGATTCACAACTGCCTGTGTTGTTAACTAGAGCTCCAAGATATATCATAGATGAGACTACCTCGCATCCCGCAATAGTTTGGGTTTCAGGAAACTGTAGTTGGCGATCAATAACCATGATTTTGGTTTTGTGGTAGTTAACCATGAGTCATAAATTTAGCACTTTCTACCTCGAGTTTTTTTAATAATCTAGTAATTTCTTCTGGAGTAGAGGCTAGAAGTGTAGTGTCGTCTGCGAAACGCAAGTTAGATATCTTAACACCACCTAGGTTTACTCCTCCCTCCCAAAAATTTGTTATAATTGCTTAAATAAGTCGAGAATGAGTCTTCTTTAAAATTTTCTTTTTTGTTTATAATGAGTAAGTTGTGGTTTTTTTTATATGTATGTTCATTTTTTTTGTATTATTTGTTTTACTAAATTTTTTTCTGATTCGTTGTGTATCAGCAAGTAAAAGTATAAAGTACACATATTTGTTTACAACTACATTGGTTTCATTTTTAACAAATATGTCAAATTGATGTGTTCAAAAATAAATAGAGAGTAACAACTATAAATATTTAGAAATCTAAAAGAAAAATTTAAATTACGCAAAATCTATCAGTCCTAGTTATAGGACATCCATATATCATTCGAAAGTGGAAAATTTTTTTAATATAATAATTCATTAATATACAGGGTGTTCCATTTAAAATTAATCCACATACAGATTGAATAACCCAATACTAAAAGTGCAAATTGTAAACACACTCAAAACACTCTTTACATAGGTATAGGGAAGTCTTATGAAACTATACCTTATTTTTTGCCGAAAATTAGAAAATGTAATAAAATATAGGGTGTCATAAGAAAAAATATAACTTTGACGCTGCACTTAATTGGGACGCCCTGTATATTTTAAAATAATTTTAAAATGTAGCCCTTATCAATCTTCAAACTAAAAATATAAAATTTTTTTAAATCTTCTAACTTTTCGCTGTAATCTTCCATCTCGTTAGTTGTGATGTATGTTGTGTTATAATATATCCTTATCTACCTATCGTTTAGATCTGGCATACCAGTCGTACCAAAACTTTTCTGTTGGCTTACCACCAGTCATTTACCGTAACTTTTTCCTTTAACTCTTCCAGCACTTTACTCTTAAAGACTCTTATCAAATCCTTATCCTTGAACTTTCACCACGTTACTTTCTTGTTTTTACTGTGTTGTCTTTTTGCCTCCCTTTATCTTCCTGTCCACTATTACAGACCCCTTTATCCTTTCATGTTGGGTAACTACCTTTGGCTGATTTATTTTACATAGCACAAAACCTGTCTTACTTTCTCTTTCCCGGTACTATAAATAATAACGTACTGGTCCTAAAAATAGCATCATAATTATTTATGTTGTGTTTATTATAAAAAGGAAGCTATGGTTTGAGCTAAAAATGTTTATATTAACTTAATTTTATTGATCTCATACTAGATCACTAGGCGTCAACGGATTAAAAATTCTTTTTGGTATTATATTGTTTGGCATTGTATTGTATGGGGGTTATGAGAGCGATGACTGGGTGGATCGAGTAGCTCAGAAGTCGCGTTCATGCCCACAGCCGGTCCCAAGCCTGGATAAAAAAGATGGTTAATGGGCCAGTTTAGCATCCTACCCATTGTCAAAGGAAGTAAGGCTCAAAAAACCGATATAAAACCTCGGAACCAGACGAAACCTAAGATGGCGAACCACGCAAAGAAAATGAAAACGAAAGGAAGAAAACATAAGCCCACAATCAGATTAACAACATGGAACATTACTTCTTTCAACAACATAAGACCAAGAGGTACTAGAAGAACTGATAAATAAAAACATAGACATTTGTACAATTCAAGAAACCAAGAAGAAAGGTAAAAGTCAAAGAGAATATAACCAATATTTTCCAGCATACAGTGGAGTGAAGAAAGAAGAACGAGCACGAGCAGGCGTAGGTATACTTGCCTATGAAAAATTTAAAGACAACATAAATAACTTCCGTTATATCTCCGCAAGATAATACATATGAACATCACAATGGACTACCAAAAATTAAATGTCATATCTATCTATAGCCCCGAGGACTGCAAACCTCCGGAGGAACGAGAGGCATTGTACGAACAGTTGCAAACCAATCTGGATGAAATACAGCATAAAGAGCCTTTAATTCTTATGGGTTACTTTAATGCACGAATTGGAAATGAAATAGTACCAGGAGTAAAACAAAGATTTAATGAAAACCATGTCAACGCAAATGAAGAACTCATGGCTACTCTCTGTGCTTTTAACGAACTCAGAATTAATAATATTTTTTTCGACCATAAGCTTCAGTATAAATATATATTTGAAAACTCCAGGGGGTATAAATGTATGATTGACTTTATAGTCACTAACAGAAAAATCCACCCAAAGCAAATTGTAGATATCCGAACTCAGCAGTCGCAGGGAGTGAACACAAACTAGTACTAGCAAAGATAAAAATGAAAATAACACCACAACAAAATTTTCTACGGGAAATCACCAAGGAAAAATTAAATGTAGAATCACTGTGGAACGACTCTACAAGAGAAATGTACCAAAGGAGACTAGCACGGAAAGTACAGCTAAAACAAATAGATGACATCGAATATATAAACACGAGCTGGGACACGAAAGTCATTCTGAACAAAAAAAAAACAACAACAATACACCATGGTTTAGAAAAGAAGTAAAAGAGTCATGTAAAGAGAAACGAGAGACCTACACGAAGTACAAAACATTAAATAACCCAGAATCTCGAGAAAACTATAGAAGAATACGAAATGAAACAAAACAGTTGGTAAGAAGAACAAACAAATAACACTGGGAAAGTTTACAAAAAGGATTAGAAATGTGTGCCGATTAGAAATGTGTGAAATGGTGCCGTAGAAAGCGACTTCTACGGCACACAAAAACAAATATGGAGATTTATAAGAAACCAATGAAACGAAATGTCAGAATTGAAGGAATACAATAACATACCAGTAAACGAATGGGAAAGATACCTGACGGAACTGTTTAAAGCAAAGGAGAATAAAAATCAACACAATACCGTACCTGAATTAAGACGCGAAATAGAAATCAGTTTTTAAGAAGTAAAAATAGCCATAAATTCGCTTAAAAATAGAAAGTCACCAGGATCAGACGGAATTACCAACGAGCTTCTAAAATACGAAGGAGAAAGTATAACCCTAGAGATGACAAAACCTATACAAAAACTAATATTGCACTGCAAGATACCAGACGCATGGCGAAACAGCATAATGATACCAATGTTTAGGAAAGGAGATAAAGAAGAACCCAACAATTATAGAGGTATAAATTTACTGAACACTTCACTTAAGCTTACCATAAAAGTCCTAACCAATACAATCGATAAAATAACAATTTTATCAGATGAACAACAAGGATTCAGATCCGGAAGATCCTGCGTAGACGCCGTATTTGTACTAAGACAAATCACAGAAAGGGCCATCAAGTACAATAAACCAGTATATTTATGTGTTATAGACCTGACAAAGGCTTTCGATCGCATTCAAGTCGAAGACGTCTTACACCTACTGTATAAAAGTAACACACCAATCAATATTATACAAACCATCAAAAATATCTATCTCCAAAATCGAATACAGGCAAAGATAAATGGAAAACTAATACAGTGTATACCAGTACAAAGCGGAGTCAGACAGGGTGACTTTTTAAGTTCCCTACTCTTTAATGGACAAAATAATATAAGCAGTATGTAAAGGTCATGGCTACAGAATATCAGGAAGAAGTATGTTCGATAGGGAGAGAAGCGAAAACATAAGAAGAGCATGCTATATAAAAGACATAAATGGATGGGTGACAAAACGAAAACAGGGGTGGAACGAACATATCAGTAGAATGGTAGAGGATAGAATAGTACGAATAGGACGAGATAAGTCACCAAATAAATGAAGCAGTATTGGCAAACCAAAAAAAAAAAAGATGGTACGACAAATTATACAATTAAGAAGGCTAATATTGAAGAATAAACAGGCTCTAAAGTCTTCATTGGGAATATAGACTTTACAAAAGAATGGGAAAACTACATTTCTGAATTATTTGAAGATGAGAGAGTAGAACACTATACACCGATTGCTATATCAGATCCATCTATAACAGAAAGTAAGGTAAGACGTTCAATACAAACGGCAAAAAATGGAAAAGCACTTGGCCCCGATGAAGTAAGTGCTGAAATACTAAAGTTTTTGGGAGAAAATGGAATGAAAGCTCTGTGTAATCTCTTTAACAGAATTTATGACACTGGGATATTACCAACTGATTGGTTAAAGTCGACATTTGTCACAATACCTAAGAAACATCGTCCAAAGACATGCGGTGATTATCGGACAATAAGTCTAATGAGTCACGTTTTGAAAATCTTTCTGCGAGTAATACACAGCAGAATTTATACGCTGTTAGAGGACAGAATTAGCAATACTCAATTTGGGTTTAGGAGTGGCTTGGCTACAAGAGAAGCCTTGTTTAGTATACAGGTGCTAGTACAGAGATGCAGAGATATAAATCAAAATGTGTATACTTGTGCAATCGATTTTGAAAAAGCTTTTGGCAAAGTCCAACATAACAAAATGCTAGAAATATTGGAAACAGCTGGATTGGACGATAAAGATCTACGAATAATTACAAATCTATACTGGCATCAAGTGGCAAGAACAAAGGTTGAACAAGAACTGTCGGATGAAATAAATATAAAAAGAGGAGTGAGACAAGGCTGTATATTGTCGCCTTTACCTTTTAACTTATATTCGGAGGAAATTTTTAAGGAAGCCTTAATGGAGACAACCGAAGGTATTATTGTGAATGGAGTAATCGTCAACAATATTAGATATGCCGACCACACCTTAGTCCTTGCCAATTGCGGAGAAGACCTTCAAAATCTAATGAACAAAATAAAACAGACTTGTGATCAGTATGGATTAAAACTCAACGTTAAGAAAACTAAATATATGATGGTTAGCAAACAAAATTATATACATAATGACGGTATAAAAGTCGGAGATGCCACACTGGACAGAGTAGAGAAACTCGTGTATCTCGGCAGTAATATCAATGAGAGCTGGGATCCAACCGCAGAAATTAAAAGCTGAATAGAACAAGCCCGAGCTGCCTTTGTAAAAATGAGAAACGTACTTTGCAGTCATGATCTTAGCATTGACCTTAGAGTTCGTATGATATCTTGCTACATCTTTCCTGTCCTGCTGTATGGAGTAGAAGCGTGGACCCTAACTGAGGCTATGCTTAAACGCTTGACAGCCTTTGAGATGTGGGTATACAGACGACTACTAAAAATAAGCTGGGTCGACAGAGTTAGAAATAAGGAGGTCCTTAGACGGCTGAACCAAACAACACAACTGGTCAATATAATAAAGAAACGCAAGCTGGAATACTTCGGTCATATTATAAGACACCCTGAAAAATATGATCTTTTACATCTGATCATTCAGGGAAAGATCCAAGGTAATCGTGGTCCTGGTAGAAGAAGAACATCATGGCTGAAAAATCTAAGGCAATGGTATGGAAAATCAACTACATCGTTATTTAGAGCTGCTGTCAATAAAGTCACGATAGCGAATATGGTAGCCAACATGATATCCAACGATCGATAACGGTCATGGAACTAGAAGAAGAAGAAAGTCTACATACTAGAAGGAAGAAGAAGAAAAAGATATTAATATTCCTCTTCCTCAGTCCTAATCCCTTTTGGGATGTGACGACACCATCAAGCCTTCACAGTTTTCACACTCCATCCTTCTCTGTCCTGGGCTAGTTGTTATCCTTCATGTAACCCTTGGTTAATCAATATTTTTGTTTGATCTACCCAACGGCTTGGAGATCTTCCTCTAGGTCCCTTTCCTTTAACTCTACCCTTGACTATCAGCTTTTCCATCGTGCCTGTTCTTCTAGCAATGTGTCCAAAATACTGCAAAAATCTCTGTTGTATTTGTTTAAGCAATATATCCTTTACTTTAAGTTGTTCTAATATCGATACGTTAGTGCGATGATCAATCCAGGATATTCTCAACATGCGGCGGTATACCCACATTTCAAAAGCGTCCAGTTTATTTTTTTCCGCCTTCTTTAAGGTCCGCGTTTCGGATGCACATGTGGCCATGGGAAAATGAGCGGCCTTACTAGCCTTAGTTTTGTGTGTATTGTTATGGTAGAATTTTTCTAAATTGCTATCAGGTTCATCATGGCTGTTCTAGCAATAGTCAACCTTCTACGTATTTCTCTGTCACACCCTCCGTCATTTGTTATTAGGGACCCCAGGTATATGAAAGTATTTACTACTTCAAAGCCCCCAATTTCTTTAATGTGTTGAAGATTATTTCGAGCTCTTTTTACTATCATGATCTTTGTCTTACTTCTATTTAGCTTTAGTCCATATGTTTTGCTTTTTTCCTCCAAACATCTTATTATGTGTTCCAGTTCTTCCTGATTTGTCGCGATTATTAAAGTATCATCAACATATCTCAAGTTATTGAATTTTTGACCTCCTACTGATATTCGGCCCTTCCATCCGTCTAGTACCTTTCGCATAATGTGTTCGCTATAGATATTAAACAGAGTTGGAAAGATAATGCATCTCTGCCTGACACCTGCCTCTGTTCGAAAATGATCGGAATGGGTGTAATTTATTTTTACTCTGCCCTTATTATTGTCATATAGACTTCTAATTAGTTAAATTAAGTGGTGGGGTGTTCCCATTTCTGCTAGTATGGACCATAGCTGTTGCCATTTGACTTTATCGAAGGCCTTTGTGTAATCCACAAAACTCAAAAGCGTAGGAGTATTGAATTCACGAGTTTTTTCTATTAGCTGTCTGACATTAAGGATGTCTTCTCTTCTGCCTTTTCCTGGGACAAATCCCGCTTGTTCTTCTGATATCTGAGGCAATATAAAAGCTTTTAATCTTTCATGTATTACATGAAGTAGAATCTTGTTTGCATGGGATATTAGGGTTACCGTTCTGTAGTTGCTGCAATCTAGCGGAATTCCTTTTTTGAATATAGGGATGAAAGTAGCTGTTGTCCAGTTGTTGGGCCACTCTCCGGTTTCCCAAATCTTTTTGCAGATCGTATGCATAACATTTACTCCAACATCTCCAGTCTCTTTTAAAACTTCTGCAGTGATCTTCTCTGCGCCAGAAGATTTTCTATTTTTCAACTTATTGGTTGCTTTCTCTACCTCTGACTTAAGAAAGTTTGGTTCTCTCTCTGCAGTGAACTCATCGTGATTTGCATTCTGGGGATCATCTGCATATCGTCGTTAGGAATGAAATACCTCCAATGTGCAAATTTCTAGTAATTCAGATTTTAAACGATTCTGAATCGCTATGAATAGTTTTACAGTCTAGAAAAATATCCAATGTGCGTACCGATTCCTAACTTCCCTAATGTATAAAAATGCATTACTCCAATGTAACATATTATTATTTGTTGGACTGAAATAAATCCAATGTGCTTAAAAAACACATTGGAGCTATTATCTATTATAATATCTGCACATTGGAGGTATTTTATACTTTCATCTGTCAAATTCCTATCCTCAAATTTTCTCAAATAAGCTATTTACGAGTACAAAATGAGTGTTTTCAAGACAAGAACTAAAATAGTTCTACAAAATTCACTTAAGGAAGATCGGCAAAATTCTATCCAAACTTTTGCTCCTATTGAAAATGAAATTTATAATGAAAAATCCAAAAACAGGTATGTAAACAAATTCACTACTACGGTTAGATATCTTTCATCTCATTGTTGCTTAAATTAAGTAGGTAATAATTATTTTTCTTATTTCAGTTTGCCTGCAGCTACTATATTGGAACAGGAAAAAGGCAAAATTTGTTTTTTGGCGATGTACAACATATTACCAGACGGAATGGTATGTCAGTTAAGGAGCGATGTAACCATATTATAACGCCAAAATGTTTAAAAGAACACTCACTTAGATGTTCTTTAATTACGCAGGACGATAGACTACGAATTTTTAAAAAAATTTGGACATTTACGTCGTGGGAATATAGAAGCGCTTATGTTAAAAATCTTGTTCGGGCAAGAGCAGTGCAAAGGCGCCGAAAAGATATTCAAAATTCAGACAAACGGTCCAAAAAGAAGAGTGCTCGTGACTTTTTTTGTTTCTAAAGACGGAAGTTACCTTAAGGTATGCCGAGTTATGTTTTTGAACACATTAAATTTAGGAGAAGACACAATGAAACGATGGGTCTCAAGGGAGCCAGCCACTCATGAAATTGATACTTCTAGTGAAAGTCTACAAGATTCCAACATTCAACAAGATTACTCCAAGAAAAATGAGACAAATTTGCAAAGAAAGGAATGTTATGGAATGGTTGCAAGATATTTCTAAAGTTCCTTCACACTCTTGTAGAGCATCTACTAGCAGAATATATGTTGACAACAGTATCATAACAACAAATTACATGTACAGACTATATAAAAAATGGTGCGATGATAGAAAGCAGTCAGTTGCTCATATTAAGTTGTTTAAAGTTGTTTTAGAAGCAGAGAAAATTGGCATACATAATAAGCAAAGGAAAGATCAATGTAATACGTGTGTTGCACATAAAATGAAGACAATAAGTACTGAAGATTATGATCAGCACATGTCAAAGCATAAAGAAGGAAGACGGGCAAAAGAGTTATTAAAAAGTAGCGCAAATTCTGAAAACTTGGTTCTCACAGTTGATATTCAAAGTTTCTTAACGTGTCCAAAAGTATTACCTTTCAAATCGTATTATAAGCTCAAACTCCCAGTACACAACTTCACCATTTATTCTCTAAATGATGAAGATGTCCAGTTGTACGTTTGGCATGAAACAAATGGTGGAGTCAGTAGCAATGAATTTACATCTTGTCTTATAGATTATATAAATAATATTCCTGCTAACTATCAAACTCTTGTATTCATCTCAGATGGATGCAACTACCAAAATCGAAAAAGAACTCTGGCTAGTACTTTAAGTGATTCAGCAAGAGCAAAATCACTTACAATACAGCAGTTATATCTTGAAAAAGGCCATACTATGATGGAAGCAGATTCAGTTCATTTAACTTTGGAACATTACTTTCAGACTCCAATTAATTCACCGATGGATTACATTGCTAGAATGCGTCTTACTCGGCCAAAACATCTGTATAATATTAAAAACGTAGATTTTACGTTCTTTAAAAAGTACGCTATTGATAGTAACTTTCGTTCAATAAGACCTGGAAAAAAATGCCAAAGATCCGCAAGTTGTAGATATAAGACAATTAAAATATAGTCCCAATGGAGAGGTATACTACACCACTGATTACTCAGATAACTGGAAGCTACTACCACATAGAAGAGAAAGCCAAGACCTGTCGGTTTATGAAAACTCGCTCTTCAAGACACCTTCTAAAATATCAGAAGACAAGTTCAAACATCTGCAAGACCTCAAATCAGTTATTGAAAAAGATCATCATCACTTTTACGACACTCTTCCTAAAATCAACAAAAAATAATACTTTCGGTGGTGTTCGTAAAAATATCATACACTGATACTACATGTCGAAGTTTGTTTATTTAAAATAAAGATAATACAAATCACTTTACTGTTTATATGATTCTTTTTCCCCTAATAACACGAAATTTAAGGTGTATAGTACTATGACATGCCATACACAATATTTGAAATTCCTGCTATGTACCGGTTCAATCATTTATAATTTCTCCAATGTGCGCGTTTTTAATATTTTTTTTATTAGTTTAATGTTTTGTACTGATCTAAGGAATCAATTTCACCTTAATATCAACATCAATCTTAGTTTGGCCAAAAAAATCAATTACTAATTTAATACAATATAAAATACCGTTATTTAACTGTTTTTTTGTGTCTCCTGCAAAATTAGCATATTTTTACATTGGAGATATTTTATTCCTAACGACGATATAGACTTTGACAATGTTTTCTCCATACCTCGTTTTTTTTTCATTTCTCATCATCTCAACATTTCTCGTCATTTATAATATGTTGGTTTTGATCCATTGATTGTGTAATTATTGCTTTAAATTCCCTGGATAGATATCGGACTTTGTTATATAGCTCGAGGGTTTCATACCGGTTTTCATGTCTTTCTAGTTCTTCACATTCTTCATTTATATGTTTATTTTTATCATCCCTACATGCTCTTTTAATTTCTCTATTTAACCTTGCTTATTCGGTTTTGTTGCTGTCGTTTTGATATATGAGAGACTTGATTCTCCTTCGCTCTCAGAGAAGTTGCAGCGGTCTGTCTGTCATCCAGTATTTTCTTTTGATGATCTTTTTTTTGGTTCTGGTTATTTCTAAAGAGGTTTCTATCGCATTTCTGAAACCTTTCTACATTTCATGAAGTCCATAACAATTTATGAACGAATCCACATTCAGCTTTTGGTCTAGTTTTTACGTTTGTAAAACATGTCTTCCATCTGTTTCTAATCAATATGTAGACGATTTGGTTCTTGTATTGAATATAAATTTCTTATAATTATTTTATTGAACAAAATTTTATATATTTATATATAATATTTATATTCTAATGATATAAATATTATATAAACATATATGAAATTTTTATTGACACCTATAATTATTAACATTTATTAAGTATTTGCTACTTATTACACTCATAAATACTTTGAGAGCCATCGAACAAAAAGACGTAATTAAAATTCCGTCAGGAATATATTCTCTTTAGACTCTTTTTCGTTAAAATATTAAACGATAAAGGCATTAGAAAGTGCCACCGAGAAAAAGAGAAAGAAATTAAAAATCAAGCTAGCAGAAGAGCACCATCGTCTGTTCGTAAGCCTTCCGATTTTACACAACAAGTGAAGAACACAGCCTCGTAATACGTTTCTCAATAAAAGGTTTGTTTGAGCTTTTGAAAATTACGCTCTGAAATGTTTGGAATTAGTCGACCAGAGAAACAGTCAACGTCTGACGGCGAACATTAGCCAAAGAATAATTTGGGTTATTTGAGGTTTGAAAAAATGCAGAAAAAAAGTAAAAGCAATATTGAAAAACGGGCAAAGATTCTGTCTTTTTAAGAGTTAAAAATATATGGCCGACGGTTACAACCTTTTTTACAGGTCACAAAAAATATAATTTAATGAATATAATTGGAAAACTTTTGTTTGGTGTCTCAAATAAAGTGATCCTTTGTTAAAAATGAGTACAAGTTAAAATATTAATAAAAAACATATTTTACCAACAATTCGTTTATTAAAACGGTTTGTGTATTAAAAAAAGTAATTTCTGTCATTTTTTTTGTATTTATTTCTCTTTAATTTTGGATGTTGATCGAAACACTTTTGTATTAAATTTATATTAAAAAGTTAAAATCTAATGACCAGTTCTGTCAGTGCTCCTTCTTTAACAAGATATCTTCAATAATAATTAAAAGAGTGCGGCTAAAGTTCTAAGGAAGGTTTTTATTTTCAAATAAACCAAAGATATTTAAAAGAAAATATACCTACGCAGTAAAGAAGTTGACTATATTTAAAGTGAAAATTGGTTTAATAATGGCAAAAATCGATGTTATAATGTATTATGACAATTTTTGCTTTGTTTTTAAAGATTACTTGCTTTTCGGTGTTTAGATCAGTCCTTTAGATTTGATAATGCCAATTTTGCATCACTGATACCATCCTTTGGCTGTCTTTTAGGATGGTGTTATAATAAGCTGCCATTCGTGGAAAGTGGAAGACAGTGAAATGCATGGCTTGGTCACGTCCATGCAAATCAATTTTTCGAGAATATGCAAGTTACTGCAGTTGTACTTGGCATCTTCTCTATATCTTCATCTTGTTAAGTATGACCTTTACGAAGAGATGATGGTTCTGAGTCTATTTAGATATCTTCAGTGATGTAGGGTAATTAATGTTTCATAGGCATCTCTTCTTTTGGTGTTAAAGCATCACCAAGTAATTATTCTTCCAAAAGCTGCAGGTGACGTCGTTCAACGGTGGTTTCGATGACTAACGTGGGATGGGGTGGGTTACTCTTGCTTCTTCTTATAAAAATCACTTTACTTCTGATATTTGGAGGAGCATTTCAGATCAAGAGGTATACGTTATGAATTGGAGTAGGATATAAGAACCCGGATATTATTGGAGTAGTCTGGTTTATAGCGTGAATGTTATGACTGGTTTAAGTGAATCCATTCCAAACTAAAGTTAAATATTCTGTTAAAGCAAAACATAAAAGCTAAAGCTGATGGTCTCAGTCAGCTTACGTATAATGTTATTTCTTAAGTAAAAAATCTTCTTATAGGTACTTATAGGTACTACTTATAAGTAGCGGGTAGGAACTCCTTTCGGATAGTCCTATCAGGGGAAGTGAATCAATCCCTGCCTTCCGCAGATTTCAGGTGTTTCCTGACCCAGGAAACTAGAACCTGCTAAGAGTCCCTTGTCCAGGGTCACGGATGAAGTCCACAACAGTATCGAGGGTAGAGGAAAAGGTCTTCACAACGGTCTTGAGAGCGGAGGTGGCAGCCCAATGGTTTTAGGGATTGTATAAAACTAGCACTGGAAAGTGGCAGCTGGTTATCCAACACTAACCACAGGCAGACTGAAATGGCTGTGAACTAGACAGCATGTGGCGTGGTGACATTCACAGAAGCGGCAAGGCCGCAAATTTAATTCAAGAAATGGAAAAACTTGATATCGATATACTGGGATGCAGTGAGGTAAGATGGCTAAATACAGGTACCTGTGTGATGGGCAACTATACAGTATTCTATTCTGGAGATGGAGGCACTCAAAATAAAAAGGGTGTAGCAATAATTACATCTAATGAAATTGCAAAATTAGTTTCTGGATTACTACCAACATCAAATAGAAAAATGCTAATAAAAGTAGACAGCAAACTAGTCGATATGAATATTATCCAGGTAAATGCCTCAACTAGTCAATGCACAGAAGAAGAAATAGAACAATTCTACGAAGACCTAAACAAAACTCTACTGCAGACAAAGCATGAAACCGACATAATATTAGAAGACTTTAACGCCAAGATTGGAAAAGGAAAAGAAGATGACATGGTGGGGGAGTTTGGCCTCGGAATAAGAAATGAGAGGGGAGATAGACTGCTTCAGTTCTGTAAAGAAAATCAGTACAGTATAATGAACAGCTTTTCCAAGTTACCACCCAGACGTCTCTACACGTGGAAATCTCCAGCAGATGGAATAGAACGACGCATCACAAGAAATCAAATCGATTACATAATGATCAACAAAAGCTTAAAGAAGAATCCACTAGTAATAAAATACGGGAAGAAATACATAGACACTTAAGTAATAGAACAGTACAATCGAAACAAACTCCCGAGGAAGACTGGAACTACATTGAGAAAACACTTACACGAGTATCAGAAGACTACCTCAAACAAGATACACGAAAAAAAAAAACAAACCATGGATGACAGAAGAAATTCTAAACATGATGGACGAAAGAAGAAAATATAGAGGTAAAAATGAAACAACATACAAGCAAATACACAAGAATATCAGAATAAAGATCCAACAAGCCAAAGAAACCTGGCTAAGTGAAAGATGCCAAGAAATTGAAGAGTTGGAACAAAGACATGATACTTTCAATCTACATAAAAAATAAAAGAAGCCGCTGGAATATTTAAACAAACTCCGACGACTTTCATCGAATATAAACATGGGAACCCGCTACTGAACATAGAAGATCAAATAGGTAGATGGAGAGAATACGTGGAAGAGATGTTTCAAGACCGAGAGAGGACGAACATTTACATGCAGGAGGCATCGACTGGACCTTATATCACAAAGCAAGAAATTATCAAAGCGGCAAATCAGATAAATAACGGAAAATCTGGTGGGGAAGATAATATCCCAATTGAAATAATAAAGATATTACTAGACGAACACATCGAAGTAATGGAAGATATATTTAAGAAAGTATACGAAACAGGCATAATACCAAATGATTGGCTGACATCGGTGTTTATACCACTACCAAAGAAGAAAAACTCCAAGAATTGTGAAGAACATTGGATTATTAGCCTGATGAATCATATATTGAAACTTTTTCTACGAGTAATACACAATAGAGTATACAATAAACTAGATGAACACACTGGTCAAACTCAGTTTGGTTTTAAGAATGGGTTCGGAACAAGAGAAGCAATTTTTTCAATTGTGCTAGTTAAAAAATGTAGAGATGTCGATTCTGATGTATACTTGTGTTTTATAGACTTTCAGAAGGCGTTTGACCTGGTGAAACATGATAAACTAATAGATATTTTAAGGTCATGTAATATCGACGATAAAGACTTAAGAATTATTTCAAACCTCTACCAAGAACAAAAGGCTAAAATCAGAATAAAAAGCGAAACATCTGGAAAAATCAATATCGAGAAGGGAGTAAGACAGGGATATGTCCTATCACCTATGCTGTTCAATGTTTACTTTAAGAAGATATTTCAGAAAGCTTTGGAAGGCACCTCGGATGGTATAATTATAAACGGGCAATGTATAAATAACCTGCGATATGCTAATGACACTGTCATACTGGCAAATAATGCTCAAGCCCTGCAACGCTTAATGGACCGAGTAACGAGACCCTGTAGATAATTTGGAATGAAATTGAATACAAAGAAGACAAAAACGATGGTCATCAGCAAGCACCAAAACAGAAGGGTGAAGGTCAATGTCGACGGAACAGATCTGAAAAGAGTAACAAGAACAACGTACCTTGGAAGTAATCTTGATGAAACTTGGGACCACTCACTAGAGATAAGAATACGCCTGGAAAAGGCACGTACAATGTTTTAGAAAATGCAAAAGTTCTATGTAACCGCCAGCTGGGCATCTCATTAAAAACTAGAATACCTAAGTGCTATGTTTTCTCCACCTTGCCCTATGGTGTTGAAGCCTGAACAATGACAAAAGCAACACAAAAAAGAATCCAAGCATTCGAACTCTGGTGTTACCGTAAAATGCTCAGAATATCCTACATGAGCCATACGACAAATGCGGAAGTCTTGCGGAGGATGAGTAAGGAAAGAGAGCGTATGCTTATAATAAAAGAACGGAAAACACAATATTTTGGTCACATCATAAGAAATCAAAAGTATGAACTGCTCCAACTTATAATCGAAGGCAAAGTCAATAGCAAAAGAGGAACAGGAAGAAGACGCAACTAATGGCTTAAAAACCTACGGCAATGGACGAACATGACCTCCATAGAACTATTCAGGGCTACTACAAATAAGATTAAATGGGCAAATGTAATGGCCAACGTCCTTAAGGATAAGGCACCGTAAGAAGAAGAAAAAAATCTTCGATTTTGTGTTTTCGCATTAACTTTTAAATAGACTGCGGTCGAATTTTACTCCAAGTACTTTGGTTCTTTTCTGTTTAGCGTTTTTTTTTTGACTTGATGGTTATTCAGATGATAAGAGTTGTGTTTGATCTCAGCGAATTTTTCCTGTAGTACTCTTCTAGTTCTTTCAGTACAGCTGATAGTTATCGTATTTCACTGATTTTTAACTCTGACTCCATATAGCAGTATGGAGTAAATGTAACATTTTACAAAGCGATATCGAAGCATTGCAGTTGAGGGTGCTGTTGCTTAGCAAGGTTCTCATATTAGTAAATGCTCTTCTGGCTTGCTTTCTTGAGGACCTTTTGGATGTTCTTGTTATTTACTCTTATATTTAGTTGCATATTTCGTGTTCTACTAACCACCATTACCTGTGTCCTGTCTATATCTTCAAGCTAATCTTCAAGCCCAGTCCTTTAGTGTTTATTCTATCTATTAGTCGTTGTAGCGCTTCTTGGCTATCAGCTATTATGACTGTATCGTCAGCATTGCGAAGATTACTAATAGTCTGTACGTTGATTTTGATTCCATTTTCAGTGTCACTTAAGGCTCTATCGAAAATCGTTTTAGAGTAAAGATAAAAAAGGAGGGGTGACAAAACACAATCCTGTTGTACACCTTTTTCGATTGAGAAATATGATGTAGATTCCAGTCCTACTTTCACAGATGCCACTTGAGATCTACCAAGGCGTCTAAATTGTCTTCACTCAAAATTTTGCTAGAATCTCTATGTATATATGTCGTCTGAGCCTGGTGCTTTTCCCCATTTGCTCGTTTTATTGCCCTTATAACTTCTGACTTTAATATTTTGGGGGAGGGTTCACTTTTATATTAATTTTCAGAGTTTCTGTTACTTGTGTCTGAGTATAGTTAATGTGTGTATTTTCTCCAATGTTGAAAAAATCTTTGGGATCAGTAATTAATTTATTGTCCTTCACAATACTGTTAAAACTGCAGGGTTTTGTACGACTTCTTTAATAAGTTTATGTAAGTTAAAGTGGTCATGTTTTTCTTCTAATTCCTACATTTCTGCACACCTGTCTAGCAACCACTGTTTAGCTTTGCTACACTCTTTTTGTATTTGTCGGTTGATCTTCTGATCTGAATATTTCGTCAATCATCCAATTCTTCTTTTTGTACTTTTGGGAAGCGATCAGAGACTTGGTGGTGGTTACGATAGCTTTTTTAATACAATTCCATTTGTCTTCTACACTGGGCTGTTGTTAAGATCTTGTTGTGATATCCGCTATTGCCTCATTTAATCGGTTTGTGACTTTAAGTTTAACGATAGGTTGTTTTAAGCTGTTTATATCAATTTTCTTTATGGATTTTCTTTTAATTTTCTGAAGCTTAATTTTCAATTTTCCTACCACGGGATTATGATCAGATCCCATATCTGTTCCAGGGTACGTTTTTACTCCTTGCAATCCATTTCTGTATCTCTAATTAAGCAATAAAAAATTAATTTGATTTCTTACCATGTTGTCATGCGTATGAGGTGGAGACTGCTAGGTGTAGAGTCTCCGAGGAGGCAGCTTTTACCAGGTATTCGCAATGACTAATTTTTCTTCTCGATAGAACTAAATTAGCATATCACCTCTCTCGTTTCGATCTCCCAAACCATAGTCACCCACGACATCTTTAACATGTCCTTGCCCTACCTTCGCATTGAAATCTCCCATGAATAAACTAGTCTGGTTCTTCTTGATCAGTTTCATTAATTCCTTAATCTCTCTGTATAATTGTTTTACTTCGTAATGCCATGAAATTTCTTACTCTTAGAGTAATATAGTGTCACTTTTTCTTTAGTACATTTACCACTATTAGGCCATCTGATTTCGCTAAGTCCTATGATGTCTAGGTCGCATCGTTCCATTTTGACTCTACCAACTATCTTGATCTATCGGTTCATAGAAATTGACGGGACGCTTCTGATGTCGATGGTATATATTTAGGATATAAGAATCTATAAATTACATAAAAAAACATTTACAGAATATTTTACAAATTATTTGAAGAGAAGCTACAAACTAAAATACCGACAGAATTATAAGAAAAACTCGAAAAAATTGGAAAGACACCCAAACTTTAAACAGCACCAAAGCTAGTCTATTCTTAGAAAATGCAAACGAAAAAGTGTTAGATACTAATGAAAAAAGTGATTTAGATAGTATTTAGCTCGTATAAATCATCAGAAAACTGTATCAGTGATAATATTACCTTATTGGCATATGAATTTTAACTCAGGCTCATGATTTATTAATCTAAATAACTATGAGAATAATTTTAATTTTTCCTGACTTGAATATTTTCGAAGTTTTCACTGGTATTGCCAATATTACATCTAATATAAATGATGGCATAAATTGTTTTTCATACTGCCTTAACATGTTTGTTATTTTTGTTATTTCTATTTAGTAAAAACATTAATTTACTTACTGCTATTTAATTTCAACTGACACAGGAGAATGTAAGTGATTTTCATTTTCTCCAGAAACGATCCTATCCGTTATTTGACTCACACGTTCGACATCAATCAAGAATATTCCTGTCTAGCTTTGTTAGTCATTTCATTTAAATTTTCTTCCCTTTGCATCGTTTAGTTGAATCAATAATAGTCAAGACTGTCTGGAAAAAATAAACTTCAAAGTACTATTACGGGGTAAATAGACCAGACAATTTTGCTGTAAATATTTACTTTCCTTATTGTGCAAACACATTCAGTCTTACTTTTTAAAGAAACTTGAAAATCTTAACCAAAAAGTTATATTTCTAATACGATTGTTAATGGAGAAGTCAAAATAATAATTTAAGAAATTATTATTTTAGATAATTGTAATTTAGTTCTAAAATTTATTTTGCAATGCAATTACAAAGTAATTAGTATACAAAATAATAGCTACGAACAAAGCTCAGGATTACCTATGCTATTTATTGATTTTAAACAAACATATGACTCCCTAAATCGAACGATGCGATATGAGGCTATGAGAACATTAGAGATAGCAAAAAGCTAATAGGGCTATTGAGAATGACGATTAGAAACACGATGAATAGGGTAACAATGAAAGGAAGCTTTTCAACACAGTTTCCAGTTAATGGGTATTTAAAAAGGTTAGACTTTAAAAAAATAATATCAGAATTTGAATACCTAGAACAGAAAAGAAGAGAAAGACAACGGTTAATAAAGGGAAGCACAGCGATAGAGTCAATAAATTCATTATTAAAAGCAAAAAGTGTGCCAAGAACAGCTAAACTACAAGTCTACGAGACAGTGATCACTGTGATCAGTGTCGAGACAGTGATGTTTGCCGAGACAGTCATGTAAATAAAAATATACTGTGAATAAATAAACAAAAAAAATGGATAAGCTTAGCTGATCACAGACTTGCCTGGTTTGGGTATTAAGATGATTTGTGCTACTTTTTACAAATGGTAAAACATCTTTACAATCTTTGTTAAACATTGCACTATTTGCTTGGAAAGTTCTTGTAGAATTCTTGTTTGGCAGTGAATTTCTCTGTGAAAAGACTATGGCTATTCTTTTCTTAAGAGAATTGTGGTTAGTTGACCAAGAATATGTATTATACTAGATCAGGCAACCAGATACCTAGAGGATTAATTGATGATCTGGAACTGGAAGACACCTTCACCTGGAGACCTTCGTCTACCTGGGCTCGCTGCTGACCAAAGACAACAGTGCCAGCGAAGAAATTAAAAGAAGAATAGTGCTTCCCAGTAAGTGCTATTATGGCTTGAGGAAACAGATGGCCCCAAAACTACCCAGAAAAGTTAAAGTTACTATAAAAACACTAAGGTGAGTCTTAACATAGGGGTCAAAAACGTGGTCACTTGCACAGAACAAACAAGAATTGCTTAAAGGTTTCGAGAAAAAAATTCTAAGGAAAATATATGGAGGAGTCCAAGAACAGAATTTGTGGCGTATGCGCTACAACTTTGACAGAAGTTTTGGGGAACCTGACGTTGTAAAATGTATTAAATGGGCAAGCTTTCGATGGATAGGACATGTAATTATGCCAAATGAAGATGCAACGATCATAAAAATTTTCGACCAAAGAAGATCAGTGGGAAGACGAGCCAGAAGAAGACTAAAACTTAAGTATTAAGATAACAAAGAGAATGATCTAAAATCCATCGAAGTTAAAGCATGGGGAAGAGTTGCCAGAGACAGAGACGAATGGAAGATTGTTCTGAAAAAGACTTTGGCTCATAACAAACTGAAATGCTACTGATTATGATGATGATTGTGGTTAGTTAATCTCTCTTGTTGCTTACTCTAGCGAGTATTTGAAGGATTCCGTGGCAGATAGATTTTTAGGCCTCGTTTTATATCATTGTTTTCATTATTTTTTAAAAAAGTTTTTATTTATGGTGTAGCTTGGTTTAATCTATTTTTATCCTTCGGTGCGTGAGTTTGCCATATTTTTCTTAGTTTTAATTTTTTGCGATTTTTTCTTTTATTTCGTTGGGTAAGTATTTTTTTATGATTGATTATATTTGTGTAGTTGTTGACTGCAATTCAGCTTCATAAATTATCTTATATGATTAATCTACTGCTTTGTCAATATCGCCACTAGATTTTGGTAAGATGTTTAGATCCAGACTTTCATCAAGAATAGTCTCAAATTTTTAATCTAATCACTATATTTATTACTTACATAATATAGCAGAGGTTCCTTTTCGAGGATTTGTGGCTATTATGACCAAGATAGGAGAGTGGTCGGACGAAAGGTCGAAACAAGATAGACGAAAGGGCGCTGTCTGAGACTCGATTGTGGTCATAAAGAAATCGACCACGTCTGGAATTTTATTTGTGTCTGTAGGCCAATATGTGGGTTGGCCAGTGGATATGTATTTAAGGTTATCGGTTTCTACTGCCATATATAATTGCTAAAGTTATTCACCTCTATCCCCAATAAGTGGATTTTGCATTATAATCGTCGCCTACTAGTAACATGTTTTCAAGTGTGTTGAAGAATTCTTGGTATTGATTTTTGGCTATGGTATGTCATGGCGGACTGTATATTGCAGCGATTATTAAGGAACCGTTTCAGTTTTTTATCTTAATAATTATTGCTTGTGTATAGTCTCTTTTAAACTTATTTAATTCGTGGTGTTTTATCGATGATGAGAAATGCAGTTTCTCCATATGCAATGGATAAATTGTTAGCCCTTTGGCATCCTAAGTTTTAAGAATTTGATTATTTTATTAAATTAGTGACGATGGTCGTAAGAAGATTTACCGTTTTATCCATTT
Source organism: Diabrotica balteata (assembly GCA_918026665.1). Taxonomy (NCBI): domain Eukaryota; kingdom Metazoa; phylum Arthropoda; class Insecta; order Coleoptera; family Chrysomelidae; genus Diabrotica; species Diabrotica balteata. Next base: position 162,808,266 of record OU898276.1, on the reverse strand, counting down.
GTTCTATTAAGACTCCTTCTTGAACATGTTAATGTGCATGAGTAATTGACATGGTAGGCTTGGGTCTAATCGTTAGGAGTTTTGTCATTTGTATCGTCTTGTGTACCTTACAACCTTTGTAGTTTGCTGGATGTACACACTTGACGTTAGCACTTTTTTCTTTTCTAGTGAATTGCTCTGTTGCATGATCTCCATTGCACTTTACACAGCGTGATCTAAGATAGCAGTATGACTTGATACGTCTGCATCGCTGACATCTAAATCATTGTGATATCTGTCTTGTTTGGTGCGGTGGTTCAATTTTTATCTTATGATTTAATAGGAACTTTGTGTCATATAATATGTTTTTATTATTATCAGTAGGTTTCAGGACGATAAAAAATATAAATAGCTGATCTTTACTTTAAGGGTGTTTGATGTTAAGAATGATCTTTAACCATCGAGTAACGCATGCTATTAAGAAAAACTCTGAATCTGCGCTCATTTTTTATCTGATAAATAATATGAAACTTTGTCTTTTGTCCGCTAGGGCTTTTATTGTTGTACTGTTGTAATCAGTTGTTTTTAGCTGGAGTTTATTTTGATAATTTAAGTTAGGTATGAGATTAACAAAAGTTAAACCAAAAAAGCCAAAAGCGGAACGCTAATAGTTGCGATCAATTCAGAATTATCAACTTATTCAGCCAGGTCCTAAAACTTTTTTTAAAGATAATTCACACAAGAATATACAATGCATGTGAAAGAGATATTAGCCTTACACAGTTCGGGTTAAGACAAAGATTTGGCACAAGAGAAGCACTTTATAGCTTAACCGTCCTACTTCAGAAATGCATAGATCAGACAAAATATGTCTTCCTATGCTTTAAAGATTACCAAAAATCGTTCGATTGTGTTAATCATTCAGAATAAGTAAGATGGCTACATGAGCGTTCGGTAGATGAGAATGACCTTAAAATTATAAAGACATTTATATGAATTAAATGGCATCTGTGAAAGTAGAACTGGAATCTATATCATATTTCTTAATAGAAAATGGTGTACTTAGATTTGGTGTATTAAGAAGACTACTTCAAATTTCCTGGACAGATCAGACAACAAATGTCGAAGTATTATATCGAATGGGCAGAGAACGAGAATTGCTGCCAATAATAAAAAGAAGAAAAACTGCTTACCTGGGTCATATATTTCGAAAGTACCAGTTCTTAAAGCTTATTATGGAAAGGAAGATAGAAGGAAAACGAGGCATCGGAAAAAAAAATACTCATGGCTTAAAAACATAAGGGATTGGACAAATCTCTATGCCCATGCACTCTTTAGAGCCACACAAGATCAAGAGGAGTATGCCAGAATTGTCGCCAACATCCACTACTTGTATAGGGCACCATAAGAAGAAGAGTGAGTGTAACATCCTTAACTAATATTGGAGGCGGTTTGGTCATTTTTTTTTACTTGTGCTTTCATTGTGATTAATTTTATCATCTTTTGATTTATTGTTTAGTGCCTCGAATCTCAGAAGTTGAAGTAGGCGAGTTTAGCCAGAAGTCGTTTATTTTTGTTTGCTTTAAATTTTTTTTGTCGGAACTATTTCGACGGTCGGTGGTTGCAAAAATAACCATACACTACAGGAAAGTAGCAAGTAGTAACAAAAACAAAATTGAACAGGAGAAGGTAGCAGCTTCCACAAAGATAATATATAATATTGCTAGCCTAAAACAAGAATCAGTACAATTCCTCTACAAACTTAGACTAGCCTCAAAACTTACTTACTTAACTCGAATAGAAACAGCCGAAAAAGAATATCAAGATATAAAAAATTGCATTTATTAGGCGGCCAAAAAGGCATTGGGGTACGAAGAAGCTGACAAAAGAAAAAATCCTGAGTGGTGGAACGAAGAAGTAGGAAAATTAATTAAAGACAAAAAAAAGCTTATCAAACATGGCCATCCACGAAAGACTCAGAAGACCGTAGAATTTACAGCAGACTCAAAAGGGAAGCAAAGAAGGAAGTCGCTAGAAGAAAAAACGAAATGTGGGAAGAGAAATGCGAAGAGTTGGACCGATGCTTAGGAGGAACCAAAGTGATACAAGCTTGGAAATTCATAAAAAGTATTAGATAAAAAAAAAGATGAGGGAAATATAAACCTGATTCATAATAAAAAGTGGGAAAAATATTACGAAACGCTATTAAGAGAAAGTAGGCACGAATTTATGGAAAAACCTGACTATATCTCAATGACAGAAAACTCAGAGGGGCATAAGATAAACAGAGAAGAACTGAAAAAAAAATTAAAATAAATAAAAAATGGAACCGGGCCTGGAGATATTCCCATCGAGATGGGGATACATGGACCGGATGCTCTTTTGGAAAGCTTAGTTGATATTTTTAATAAATGCTTCATTGAAGCCAAACATTTGGAATTGACGATTGGAATTTGGCCCACATTAGCCCCATTTATAAAAAGGGAGACAGGAAAGAATGCGGAAATTATAGAGACATTAGCGTAACTAGCTTGCTGGGAAGCTTATATGGTCGTATATTGAAAAGAAGAATAGAAGAGGAGTATAAAGAAATTGAAGAACAAAGCGGCTTCAGAGCAGGAAGATCGTGGGTGGACAACACATTTACCCTTCAACAAGTAATTGAAAAACGAACAGCTTGAAACCTCCCTACCCATCTGGTATTTATAGATCTGGAGAAGGCTTATGATACAGTTCCTTTAAAACTCTTATTTAGTGTCTTGACGAAAACGGACCTTAGTAAAACATATCTAAAAGCAATACTGAACATCTATAAATGTCCTCTAAGCACTGTAAAAACAGGAAATACTTTCTTAAGGGTATTTACAGTAACGAAAGGCTTGAGACATGTATGTTGTCTTTCCCCACCCTATTTAAAATATATATACAAGAAGCACTGCACCAATCGAGACAAAAATGTGCGGGAATGGGGTTGAAGCTTAGCAACCATTATCTGACAACGCTGTTCTTTGCAGATAATCAAGTACTAATTGCAAGCTGTGAAGAAGATGCAGATTATATGCTTAGAAAGCTCAAAGATGAATAAGAAAAATGGGGGATGAGTATGAATAGGTCAAAAACAGAATATATGCGAATAGACAGTGAAGACGAAGACCCGGATTTGAAAATTAGACAAATAAAAAGGTGCTACGAATACAAATATTTGGGAAGTATTATCTGCAGTAAAGGAACAACGGAACGAGATATAGACTATAGAGTGCAACAAGGTAGGAAGAGTGTTCAAATTCTAAATTCGATACTTTGGTCCAACAAAGCTACTATGAGAACTAAAATGACTATCTACAAAGTAATTGTAGCGCCCATTCTTACATATGGAGCAGAATGTTGGCAAATGACAGTAAAAGGAAAGAAAAAACTTGCTTAAGAAGAGCTTGCCGTATATCAAGAGTAGAACGTATACCTAATTCTGAAATTAGAAGAAAAACAGATAGAGTACGTATGTACTCTGAACTTCTAAGAGAATAGAAACTAGACAGTTAATATGGTATGGACGACAAAAGAACTATGGAATACAATCCAAGCAATAGAAGGAAACAAGGAAGATAGGCAGTTTCCATAACACCTTGTAACCAGCCAAGTCTTGGATACAAGGTGTTATGGAAACCATGAAAGACAGAGCCATTGATGAAGACACCTGGAGAGATAGAAAAATATAAATATGGCGATCGAAATTCGGGAAGCGGCAGAAGGTGTAGGATCCTCGCTTATATATATATATATATATATATATATATATATATATATATATATATATATATAATTCTTTGGAGGGTAACTTTCGGGAAAGCGTCAAAACAAGGATCAGCTAGAGATGGTATAAGCCAGCTTGGTGTAGAACTTTATTCTATATGTGAAATTTTCGGTGATATGTTGTCACCTTCATCAGCACCTAAATGGAAAACCTATTATAGTACAGTGGTGGAAATCAACATTTAAAAACCTACATTGAAAATGTTCAGTTGGTCCTAGTTGTAAAAAACACTGTCACAAACATGTTAAAAATATTAAAAAATACATTTAAAATTTTGAATAAAAACATTACAAACAACAGGGTAGTTTTTCAAATACAAACACAACAAAAACATTTTCAATGTTTCAATTTTCAAAACTGAACATTTTCAATGTAGGTTTTTAAATGTTGATTTCCACCACTGTACTATAATAGGTTTTCCATTTAGGTGCTGATGAAGGTGACAACATATCACCGAAAATTTCACATATAGAATAAAGTTCTACACCAAGCTGGCTTATACCATCTCTAGCTGATCCTTGTTTTGACGCTTTCCCGAAAGTTACCCTCCAAAGAATTGTATTCTTAGCGTCGTTACACACACTCTATTTATATATATATATATATATATATATTATTTCGATGCCTTTTTTTTGGAGTTTTCGACGTTTTTTCACATTTTCACAAACAACGACTGATGGTTGTTATGAAAATTAAAACGTAAACACACGTTGACACGATGCGCAAGTCAGCATATAAACAAGCATACACACACAAACAGACACTCACCTACACACGCAAACTTTTTTCTCTTTATTAGTCTCGCATCATATTTCTTTGCGATCAGTATTGACTGGTCTATACAGTAAACAGGTAATTTTGTTCCATTGTTTGGATTTTATCTAGATGCAGAATTTCAGTATATTTGCTTCCTTAGGTGGAAACAGGTTGTTTAAACACTTTGGGAGAATGTAAGCTCTAAAGTTATATTATCCGATTAGGAATTTGTGCTGCTAAGAATGTCTTCGCTATAAAGTCGACTGCCGATTTCAGAGAATATAATATTAGAGCAGGATATGCTAGGAAAAGCAAACTTAATATAGTTAACTGACATTCAATGAGTTTAATTATTTTTTTTACTAGATGAACTATTCGTCATTTTGTTCTCATTTAATTATATTTTATTAGCATATTTAATAATTAATAAAAATTGGTCAGTTGCTGGTTCTTTTATACTTCTATTAGTGATAATTAACATGAATGTAAGTACTTTTTAATAATAAAATAATAGAAACAACTGTATAACATAAAAGAAATGTAAACAATTTATTCACTCTCATAGCATTTATTCTGATATATTTGACATAATACTGTAATTATATGTTCACCACAAATGGGTTTTAAACAACCTGCACATCTTGAAGTGATTCTTCTATTTTTACTTTACGAGGACAGTAAAAACATTTGACTGTCTTTAGTTTGATGCACAACTTATTAGGTGGGGTCTCTTGAGATATGTACTAATTTCTCCTAGATATTTACATCGTTCTAATTTAGTATTAGTATTCCTATAATAAATTAGCTGACTATTTATTCCTGCAATATTCATCAATGGAAAAAAGATTGTAAGTGACCATATACTTTTAGGAAATTCTTGCTGAAGCCCACACAAACCTAGAGCTGAGAATCCGAGTGAACGGTGAGTACATCAATAATATCCGGTACGCCGATGAGACTGTGTTACTAGCAATCAGCCTAAATGATCTACAAGCCTTACTAGACCGAGTGATAACCGTGAGCGTAACATACGGACTAGACCTTAATGTTAGATCTACGTAAGAAAACTAAATTCATGGTTGTCAGCAGTGCAAATATAGATCCCCGGACACTAATGGCTGGTAGCGAAGAGATCCAGAAAGACGACAGATTCACTTACTTCGGCACTACCCTCAACTCACAATGGGACTACGCTCAAGAGATTAAATCTAGAAATGAAATGGCATGGTATACATTTATCAAACTGGGATTCTTGCTGGGCTGCAGTGATCTCAGTTTGGTAACCATAATGCGGATAGTGAGGTGCTACACTTTTACAGTGTAACTATATGGAGTTGAAGCCTGGACATTGACGCAAGCTACAGAAAAGCGGACTGAAGCCTTTTAGATGTGGATCTACAGAAGGATAATAAAAACACCGTATGTGGACCATGTCACCAACGTTGAGGTCCTACAGCGCATGATAAAAGAAAAAGAAGTGCTTAATTTGGTGAAAGAACGTAAGGTTAAGTACCTCGGGCACGTGATGTGGAATAAAAAAAAATACCGAATTCTTCAACTCGTTATGCAGGGTTAAGTATTTGACAGGAGAGGACCGAACAGCCGTCGTATCTCGTGGTTAAGAAACCTCCGACAATGGTTTGAGAAGAGACTTTGGAAAAATAAATGATTTAAGAAACTCAAAGAGAAAAATTATTGGAAAATATTGTTAAAGATAGCTATACCATCCCAGTTACAGAGAATATGGAAGAAAAAACTTTTTAATAAATTACAGAAGAGCTACAGACAAGTTATGTCAAGAAAAAAAAAGCATAGAAAAATCAACTTGGACAGACAACAATTTACTTTATGTAAACAGCGAGTACAGTGGTGATTCTTCGGTTGATAGAAATATTTATACTATTTTCCATTATTTTCAAACGTTTTGTGACAATTATCTCAGTCAAAATTTTTCTGAGCAGAAAAACTTGTATTCTGTGCAAAAAGACAGTAAAAATATTATTACAAATACAGTTCTTAGGCATACATGTATTGGGTGAAATTGTTTGTGCTTCTTCGTATAGAATGTATTGGGCAGAAGAAACGCGATATAATACCATAGCTGGTATATCACGTATGTCACTCATCTAGCAACAATGACAAATTATATAAAGTAAAACCTTTTATTGAAATAGTTCGGCAAAATATGAATAAGATAGAACCTGGGGAATTCGACAGCATCGATGAGTTTATTATACCATTCAAAGGACATAGTAATTTAAAGTAATATATAAAAAATAAACCTCATAAATGGGACATCAAAGTTTTTGCAAGAGCAGAACGCAGCAGGAAATATAAATATGTAAGAAGAACTAGCGACAGCATATGCATAAAAAGAATAACCGAATGGAGCCCCATAGGAAGGAGGAGAAAAGGACGACCCGAAGATCCTGAAGGAACAAAGTAGATGACGCCATGAGTAAAAGAGGCCTAAACAATGGAGAATGGGACAACAGAGAGAGATAGAAAAGGTTGAGAGAGGAAAGGCAGTGAATACTGTAGAATTCCTGAATATATATAGGACGCAGCGGCGTAATATACGATTTTGAGATATATGTGCGGAAAGGAACAGTCCAAGATAAATCAGGTCTTGGAATTAGTGGGGAAATAGTACTGAAGTTGGTCAGAAATCTGCGAAACCACATGAATTTCAAGATTTTCACGGATAATTGGTTCACATCTTATAATCTACTTTTTAGTCTAAAAGAAAGGGTTTTCCTTGCTGCAGGGACTGTAAGAAGTGGGTAACTGGCAGGTTGCATTTTTTCAGAAGAAAAAGCTTTTATGGCAAAGGGTCGTTAATCCTCTGATGTAAAAATAGACAGTAAAAAAATATAGCTGCTCTCAAATGGTATGATGGATGGTAAGATGCAAAGTCCGACACGAGAATACAAGGACGTCCTTCTCAAATTTTTTTTGAACCTATTCTCTATCCTTCCATTGTTGGATATACTTCTTCCCCAGTTCTCTCCATCTTTTCCTATCTTGAGCTGTTGTCTGTCATGTGGGACCTCCTTGTTTCCTGATGTCATCTTTCCACCTCATCTGTATCATATTTGCGGCTTATCCGACAAGAATAAAATGTCATAAACATAAAATGGTACATTACAATACACTACACAAGGACAAACAAACACATTAAAATTTTTAAAAATAGGCGAAGCTACATCGTGTATAGAAGCCGGAGATAGAATGACTCGCGGTCTAACGAAAATGTTGAGGTGATATGTGACAAATGACAGCTTGGATGGGCAGTTACAATCATAGATATGAAATGGTCTACCAAGCACTATCAGTACTGTATAAGCACAATATATAAATGGGTTATAATCCAAGTAGTAGAGTTGAATCCACAGTCAATGGTAGAACTATAAAATTAATATGGATATACTCAGTGCAGGAAGTCTAAACAGCCGAGCTGGGTCCTCTACGAGGTGAAGCTGTAATAAAGTTTTTAAAAATAGGTTTACATTTAGTACAATTTAAATTAATTTGAGTATTAAGACAGTGAGAGTTCTTATTTGTTTCCATTGTAATCTCAAAATCCCTGTAAACATAGTTCACAGTTTTTTCAGCCTACTACTTTAAATAATATCAAATATTTCTCCTTCACTTATATTAGCTGCATTTCCAATAAAATATCAAAATTTCCTTCAAGTCACACAACACTTTAGGTTCCTTCTTAATCAACACCAAAGATAGGATGAACACATTTGACAAAAGTGGTATTTACAAATTAAAATGTGATGATTGTGATGCCTCTTATGTAGGTAGAACCATTAGAAAGTTATCCACTAGAGTTTCTGAACATCTGAAAAGACCAAACATTTCAAGTTTTGGTCAACACTTATTATCCAGCAAACAAAATTTTAATATCCATTCTGGTTCATCTATCTTATATGACATTAGTAGAAAGAAAAACTATTGGAGTTGGATTTATGGAAAAAATTGGAGATTACAAGGGAAACAAATAAAAACTCTCACTGTCTTAATACTCAAATTAATTTAAATTGTACTTTTAAACCTATTTTTAAAAACTTTATTACAGCTTCACATCGTAGAGGACCCAGCTCGGCTGTTTAGACTTCCTGCACTGAGTATATCCATATTAAGTTTATAGTTCTACCATTCTTGTTCTTAGGGTGCCTGTCCGTTCCTATACGTTGGCGATCATTCTGGCTATAATGATTTTATTGGTTGCTGTACGAAATAGCTGTGTTGAGGTCTTTCTATTCCATGCTCTCAGATTAGCAAGCCAGGATATTCTTCTTCGTCCTGGGGCTATTTTTTCTTAAATTTTACAATGCAAAATGCATTGGAGTAGGATTTAACTAAAGTTCTTGGAATATAACCCATTTGTATATTTTGCTTTCAATTTTGATTTTTAATTTTTAGTATTTTAATTGCATAGTCAGATTTCTTCTTTTCTACAGTACTGATAGTGCTTGGTAGACCATTTTATTGTAGTCAACTACCCACTCTCTAATATATTGTTTGGTTTATTTCGTGCATTCGTACATTATGTCGACTTCAGTTGCTCTCAAACTTACACCCTAATTATTATAGACAGCTTTAAGTGTGAGATCTGGATTATCAAATCTACTTAAAAAATATTCTATATTATTTTATATTTCATCAGCTGATTTCCTATAGTAGTGTCAGTCAGACCTTTGGTCAATACTTAGTTTAATAGAATTTTGAAATGCGCAGAACACATATCTATGATTGTAACTGCCCATTCAAGCTGTCATTTGTCACTTCAACATTTTCGTTAGACCGTGAGCCATTCTGTCTCAGGCTTCTATACACAACGTAGCTTCGCCTATTTTGACAATTGACGAAGTAAGTCTATAAATGTTAATCACTTAAAAACTTTTATCAACCATAAACTTAGAGTTTTTATCAAAGTTAATTAATTTCTTTAGTCAAAAAAACGTTTCTTGGCTTATTTCAGATGTCCCTGAAAATTATCTAGGGATCGAAAGTACTTAAGCAAGATTAAATTAATACTGTGCTCGATATTTGCCTTTTATGTTATCAAAGTTTATTTATTCGAGCATCCCAACCTAACCTAACCTTATATCAATTTTTTTCTAGACCACTATATCAAGTGTTATAAATGGATAATTCAGGTATCACCAACGCCAGACGATTCCAAATGGGATCAATTTTTTTTAAGTTTCAAGACTCTAGGATGCAAAATTTTTACAAAAGTTATCCAAAATTATTTTTTTTTTGTATCGTTCTCTATAACACACATTTTTTTTAACAATATATATTGAAAAAAAAAAGTTTGGGATGAAAAGCGTTAAAAATTATATATTATGTATAAAAGTTTTTTAATAAATTGTAATTATTTTATTGTCTTAATATATATAACAATATTATAATATTTTCACGATTATCGTTACAATAGAATAATTACTTGCATTAGTATTTATTATTAAAATAATGCCCTTTCGGTACATTGAGGATTGAGTATACAGGATCCGGACAAAACAAATTGCTTTCTAAAGATATCATCATTTTACAATATAACAATTGTAAAACGATCAAGTGGAATATTTTATTTATAATAAGCCAATAGAAGAGGTTTTCTTTTAATAAACGGATCCACCCGTTCATCAACCAGAATTATTCGTGTCACTTTTTACTGACTTTTTTTATTGTTTTGAAGCGTAGGCAACAATTTTCTATATAACGTTATTAAGTGCACTCTACAAATACATTAATTGGCTCCCAGAGTCACCAAGGATCTTTAAAACTGTCAAGACCTTGAAGTTGTTTCGCAGCTCCCGTAGACAAATTCAATAAAAATCGTCCTTAGAGGCAGCTGCGGTCTGACAAGCTGCTCCAAATAATCCTCATTTCTCAGTTCACAATTTATCCGCGCCGGATCTCTTGTTCTGACAACTTAAAAGCGTACCTATTATTGTTAAGCCCTTACAAGATTTCAACGTTTCACCTTTTTCTTTTTCGATGTCAAACTACTGCCAAGGCGGAAAATATAAAAATTCACCGAGTGAAGTGTTTACACCGGCGGGGAAATTAAGGAGCTGTCCGGACAAGTAAAGAGACAGAGGCCATAAAGGACGTTTAAAGGGTTTCCGTTAAGTGGACTGGAATGTCACATCTGCTGAGTGTAATTATACTAAAGAAAAGGAATTTTAAACAGAATGTTGTCTTAGTAATTTTTTGGTACGATTTCTAAAGAATTTTGGTTTACTAACTCTAACCGACAATTTACGTCAAACAAAAATGACTAATAAATAAAATATGTGAAAATCTATAGTCATGAAGACCTAAAAAGGCTATAAAAAGGCTAATAAAGAAAATTTAAGGATACTTAACTTATACTAAAAGATTTGGATACTAAAGTTAGGTTAGGTTGGGTTAGGTTACTCAGATAAAGTAAAATTTTATCGGAAGCAATATTATTGCTTTTGTCGTATAAAATGTTGCCAATAATATTGGCAAAATATTGGACATTCTCTTAATTTTCTTTTTTTTTTGCGATTTATCATAAGATTTTTGGGTCATCTATCTTTTATTATCCTCCTTACGTCTCCGAACCATGTCAGCTCTATTTTCTTAATCTTCTCGCCTGTTTTACGATCAAGCATTATTTCGTCTCGAATATGCTCGTTTCTTACCCTTTCTAGTTTTGATTTGCCATAACGTCATCTTAAATACTACAGTTCTGTCCTCATAACTATCAGTTTACCGCTTTTATGATTAATCTTTTAACCTTCGGAATACGGAGATTATTTGACTTACTTAGATTACGAAGATGGGTCAAGCGTGACCCATTCTCATTCTATTTATAAGGATGTTTTAAATAGTCAATATTATTAAACAGTATCTTTATTTCAACAAAAAAAAAAACAAAGAAACATAAAAATTATGATCCCAAATTTTTGTATTTAATTTTTTTAAGATCGTGGTCTTTTTGGCAGTAGTTGCATTTAATTTTGACAATATGAACTTCGCGTTTTTAATGAGTATTACAAACAAATCTTTTACACATGTCACACCTTTTTGAAAATTTATTGTCACTACCCCTACAAGAATAACAACGACCTCGTTTTGTTGCAGATTTCGGCACTTCGATTTGCTTTTTTACACTAACACCGGTGGTCTCTATTGCAGCAATTACGGATTTAGGGTATTTGGTGGGTTCTTCTTGTATTGCTTCCGCTCTTCCTTTTATATTGGGCGAGGTTAATTGTTTTTCAAGCTCCTCCAGAAATAGTTTTCTGCGATGTTTTATATTTACTTGGCTGTTCCATTCACGATTTTTCGTGTTCCAGAGAACGAAAGCATTGTAGCACGCAATATCCAAAAAGTTGAAAAATATACGTAAGGGCCATCTTCTTGTTGCTCTTTTACCTGTGTGCTCTCTGATCAATTTATCTAAAATATCGACTCCACTTTTGGTTTTGTTGTAATCCAAAATAATCTTTGGTTTAAATTTTTGGTTTTCATCAGAAATTTCATGTTCATTGTGTAAGGTCGATAATAATACAACAAACTTATTAGGCTTGGTTACATATGAAACTAAGGTAATGTTTTTAGTGAACAAAAATTTTGAAGAATACAGTGAGCGATCTGTCATTTCAAGCAATGATTTGGGTAAACTCTTTCTATTTTTTCTGATAGTACCCAAAAGAGTTAAATTTTTGGTTAACAGTTCTTCAGATAAAGCAATATCGGTAAAAAAGTTATCAGTTGTAATATTTCGATCAGACCTATACCAATGTTCTGCAAGTGTTTTGACAACTCTTGGGCCTTGGTTACGTTCAGATTGATCACCAATCTTTCCAGTATATATCTCAAAGTTACAGCAATAAAAATTTTCAGCGTCACATAGGGTCCAAGACTTTATACCGCATTTCTTTGGTTTACTTGGTATATAAATCAGAAATGGACAACGTCCCCTAAAATCTATAAGCTGCTCGTCGATAGTACTAAAATCAGATGGTTCGTATGATTCCCTACAATTTTGGGCAAATAGATCAGCGATTTCTCGAATAGGAGCTAATTTATCTCGTTCTCTTCTTTCTGCTCTCGTTTAAAATTATCAAAGCGAATATGCTTCAAAATACTTATAAATATATCCCGGCTTAGACATGCTTTATATATAGGACGCGTAAATGCATTATTTGTATTGGACCATAAACTATGCACCTTCTCATGGGACTCTCTGAACCTTCCACATAATATAAGTATACCAAAAAAAGCACGCAGTTCGACTAGATCAACTTCAATCCAATCCTTCATTTTTTTCTTGTTCTTACTGTTATACGCAGCTATGAACTCAATAGCTCTCTTATTGGTATACTCAAGAATCATTGACATTATACTATCAGAAAAAAATAAATTGAAGGCATTCATGCATGTCTCAATATTTTGACTTTTCTTAGTTAGACCTACATTTTTCTGTAATAAATTACATGCCAATGTCTTACCCTTTTTTGGAGGTAAATAACGCCATGTTCGTCCTTCGCACAAAACATCAGATACGCTAGATCTTTCACTATCTATATTTTCAGAAGTTGTCGCTAAAACTTTCTTATTATCGAGTTCAGTAATTGATAAATTACCTTCATGTGCTTCTGGCTCACAACCGTCACTATCACTCGCTTCACTATTGCTTTTATCCAGCTCTGCAACATCATCTTCTTCACTATCTGATAGAAGTAAGGCATACAACTCAGCTTCACTCAAAGGTTTATTCTTTTTCCACATTTCAAGATCGATGCTTAAATTAAATTGACCAACAAACGTGAAATACCGCTTTACACCAAAGTTAGACCTCTCGTCTCGGACGTTCCCATAGAATATGCTTATTAAACACTACATTGCTCCCAAGGTTAACTCCTATCTACAAACCTAATCATTTTGCCTTGAATACGTTTACTGGAAATCAGAGACGGCTGCGTTTTACGTGTACCTACAAACACATTGAAAAATTCTTCAAAATCCGAAGACCGGATCAGGACTGACCCGACATCATAGATTTTACGTAGAGGAAAAACTGCAATTTGCATGTTCACGAATGATACACGAAAAAATAGATTGAAACAAATAAGGAGAACTTACGAACAAACAGATTTGTAAAAAAATTATTTCATGAAATATTAAGAAATAAGTGAATTTCGGGTCACGCTTGACCCAGTCTTCGTACTCCGAAGGTTAACGAAGGTTGGCGATCACTTCTTTAAACACTATTTGTGGAACGTAAAATATCTTCTAAACACTAAGGTAAGTCCAATATCTGATATTCCTCTACCAAGATTTTTTCTTTCTTTCTAAGCTTTTTTTTCACTCTACTTCTTCTTTTATGATGACGGGAAGAAGAAAGTATTTAACGTTTCAATATATATGGCGCAGATACAATGTTTTTTTTTTTGTTCTTTTTTCAATTGTGTTCATAAGCTTTCTACCATACTGAATTCGTCTTAATACTTTTTCGTTTGAGATATTTTCTGTAAAAAAAATTTAAAAATATGACAATGTAGCTACATTTCGAATGCCTTAAACTTTTTACTGATTGGGTTCCCAGAGTCCAAGCTTCTACCCTATATATAGCATTTACAACAATACATACTATTCATTGAGCTGTTTTAATTCTGACCTTTATATTCTCATTCTGATCGAACTGCTTATTTGTAAATCTCTATATTATGTTAATTAATGACACTCTCTCCAATCTTTAGACCTTCAGTTTCTTACCCCATTACCTTTAGTTCCTATGGCTCATAAGGCCAATTAATCATTATTTATCGCAAGATTTAAGATAATTTTTCTTGGGTAAGTTTAAAACTTCTAGCGCAGACCAGATCACCGCAAAAGTTTTAAAAGAGACTGGAGATGTTAAAGTAAATATTATGCATATAATATGAATGAATTCATCTTTTCCAAATGAAAACTTTGGAAAATCAGAGAGTGGCCCAACGACTGGACAACATTCACTTTTATCCCTATATTCGAAAAAGGAAATCTCTAAATTTTGGCAACTATAGAATGGTAACCCTAATATCCCGTGCAAGCAGGTTCTACTTTGTGTAATATATAAAAGACTAAGAGCTTTTCTATTGCCTCAGATATCAGAAGAACAAACGTGATTTATTTTAGCAAAATAGTTTGCAATAGTTCTGTTTGTAATCAATTTTAGCAAAAAAAATTGACAAAACAACCATAATTTATAATAACAACTCAGTAATTTAAAACGACCTTCGGAGTAAAAATCGAAACCTCAAAACAATTATAAAATATAATTTTCATTATAATTAGTTATGACTTAATCTCAAATATAACAATAAAGCCTTAATATTCACATATTATAAGGAAACAGTTTAAAAACCTCTTTAAACATGATATAATCTATTAGTTGAGGAAATGAATCAATAAAGCTTTAAAAATTGGCAGAGTGAACAACTTAAGATGTATTTGATTGATGCGTCAAGAAATATAGTAAACTAATATGATCATATGGGGATGCGAGGAATAGTGATTGACTATGAATATCCGGTGCATCCTGCTAGATAAGAAATGAGGCTCTGATGTCCGATTAGTTGGTGAGTGGTAGGGCATTCTTCTGCCCTGGGGTTGAGAAATCAGCCTCGAAGGCGGATGAATCAACAGATAATGGTAAACGGCATAATAATGCAAAAGGCTAATGAGAACCACTGCAATATCGGCCCATAGAGCACCCCCCGGAAAATCACCATAAAATTGATACTGCAATTGCAAACCGTTACTAATTATAAAAAGCTGAAGCCAAGATTTGATAGGAGAGATAGTAAACATGATGCGAAAACCTCGTGGAAGAAATCCTAAAAATAAAAAAATCTAATTTAAGAATGTGCACATGGAATGTTAGAAGTCTATTTGCGGCTGGAAAACTTGACAACGCAATTCAAGAAATAAACAAAATGAAAATAGACCTAATAGGAATCAGCGAAATAAGACGGCCAGAGTCAGGATCATGTAAAAAGGACGGAAGTTTATTATATTATTCCGGTAACAGCACAGAAGACCCACATCACAAAAATGGTGTAGGTATATTACTAACATCTTCTTCTTCTTCTTCAGCCTGTGTTCGTCCACTGTTGGACATAGGCCTCTTCCATTTGCTTCCATCGATTTCTACTTTTGGCAATTCTCATCCACTGCTTGCCCGCGACTTGTTTGATATCGTCTGTCCACCTCTTCTGCGGTCTGCCTACTCCTCGCCTGTTCTCTCTTGGTCTCCAGTTTGTTAATCTTTGTGTCCATTTTTTCGGGATTATCTCGGGCAACGTGTCCGACCCATTGCCACTTGAGCCTTGCAATACGTTCTGAGACATCAGTAATTTTTGTTCTTTTACTAACATCAGAACTGAGTAAATATGTGACCAATTTCGTACCTGTCTCGGATAGAATAATATTACTTCAAATAAATACTCAACTATTTAAAAACTAACATACTTCAAATCTATGCCCCGACTGCAAATAGAAAATGTGACGATGACGTCGAGAAGTTGTATGATCAGATCCAAGACATTTTACAGGAACTTAAATTTTATATATTATAGGCGACTTTAATGCAAAAATTGGAAAAGGTCGACGAGGTCAGACTGTAGGTCTTTATGGTCTAGGTCAACCCAACGATCGAGCACAGAGATTTTATAAATTCTGTAAAGAAAACGATATGATCATTGCAAACACCTGGTATAAAATACCCAAGCAACGACTATACACTTGGAAAGCCCTATTTGATGATGGCAATAACCCTCATGAGTCCTAAAGAAATCCAATAGACTATATACTTGTAAATAAGAGTTTCCAAAATGCGCCAAAAAAGTCACTACATTTCCTGGGGCAGATACTGGATCTGATCATCAACCACTTGTAGCAGATATTAAAGTTTAAAATGAATTCAGCAACAAAAACCAAAAACCAATGTACTCAACTTTGACGATATAAACATAAAACTTCTTCTTCTTAGTCGTTAACCTGATCGTGATATCATGAAGCTGTTAGGTAATTTTTTCAATGTTCCTCCACGTTTTTCTATCTTCTGCCAATCTAGCACATTCTGACAATGGAGCGCCAATGGTAGCAACAATATGGTCCGTGTATCGTGTAGGAGATCTACCTCTACTTCTTTTGCCTTCTACTTTTCCCTGGATGGTAAGTTTTTCAAGACCATTTCTTCGAGGCACATGTCCAAAATAGCTTATTATCTGTTCTGTTATTTGTGTTCTTAGTCTTTTCTTTATGTTAAGCTGGACCAGTATGGATTCATTTGTTCTTCGGGCCACCCATGGTATTCTCAGTATTCGTCTCTTATCCGATGCATAAGTAAAAACTGGAAAAACTAGACTTCTTACTAGTCTCATTTTTGTATCGGTAGTAATTTCATGGCTTTTCCAAATTTTTGTTAATTTTGCCATAGCGCTTTTTGCGATTGCTGACCGCCGCTTTATTTCTTTAGTACAGCCTCCTTTGTTGGTCATTAATGAGCCCAGATACACAAATTTATCTACAACAGCGATATTGTTTATCCTAACCAGATGATTTTGATTGTTGTTAGCTCTGTCAATTATCATGATTCTCGTTTTTATCCCTGTTTATTTTAAGGCCCATCGTTAAGCTTACGTCTTCTATCCGTTGTAGCAGGTGAATCAATTCAGTTTCAGAACTAGCGAGGATAGTAGTATCATCTGCATATCTCAAGTTGCAAATCTTCTTTCCGCCAATGGTGATGCCACCGTAAACATAAAAGGTTACATCACAAAAGAATTTAACAATATAATTAAAAACATCGAAGAACAACTAAAAGATCCAGTCGAACTATGGAGTGAGTTTAAAAACCAAGTTAACGAATTCTTTACAAACATTGATTATGAAATAAATTTAATCAGGAAAAATAATTGAATGACAGACGACAGATCTTATAATTAATGGAACAACGTCGACTGATAAAATTTAATGACACAGAATATAGACACCTGCATGCAGAGAAGAATAAAAAAGGAGATTAAATTAACCAAAGAAAAATGAACGATAGAAAGGGTTGACGAAATTGAGGATGCAATATCTAAACACGATTTATTTAATGTTAACAAAAATTAATAGAAATGAGTAAAATATTTAAAAAACGAGTTCCCTCTGTACTCGTGGGCAATAATAACAAAATTATTGTAAATGAACACGAAATAAGAAAACAATGGAAGCTGTCTATATCAGAGTTGTTTGAAGATGACTGGAATAATATTGCTAAATTCTATCAAAACTGTACAGACGGCACAGAAATTACGAAATGCGAGGTAGAACACGCTAATTATAATGCTAAAATTAGAAATGCTTGTGGTTTAGATCAGTTGCTAAAAATAATAGAGGATGATAACATAAAAGTAGTAGTAAGATTTTTTAATTCAATATATAACATCGGAGTGATTCCCACAGATTCGCTCAAATCCATCTTCGAATATTGATTAATTACCTCAATCAGCCAGACTCTTAAAATTTTTCTAAGAATTCTTCACAACAGAATTAGACGCAAATAAGAAGAAGAAATCGAAGATACCCAATTTGGTTTTAGAAATACTATAGGAACCAGGGAGGCACTTGTTGTGCTTAACATCCATTACAAAAATGCTGGGACTAAGGAAAATATGTATTTGCATGTCTTTGAAAAGACATTCGATAAAGTACAGCATGTAAAATTAATGCAAATACTGAAAAATATCAGAATAGATGACAAGGATATTCGTGGCATTAAAAATTTGTACTGAATTTGACTCGGATATCAACTGCGGGACAATTATTGCATATTGCAGAAGATCGCGAAGCCTTCGAAAAATGCATTTTATAAAATGCATTTTCTAGAACAGCAAATTAAAAAATTCTGAATTAAGCAAATAATTGAATAAAATGTCACTGAACACAAATGTCTTACTGAGCAGATTTTCACCAACAAGTTTTTTTACATATTGCCTCACCAATATTTGGTTAAATATTATAATACCACGGATATCCCCGAAATAAAACATTTGCTCTAAGTATTTTTTTTCTAGCCTTACTTTTGTGCTCCCCATGTATGATTCTGTTAATATACTGACTTTTTTCTTATGTGTGTTAACTTTTAAATGTCTAAACTAATATTTTTAGATTATCTATCTTCTCTTGTTTTGTCCAGTATTTTTATATCTGATACAAATTATAATGTTACTTTTACTAATCTTGAAGTTTGTTGGTTTCAATATAGAAACTAAACTGTCTGAATATTGTAGATAACTCTTTATATGCAAAAGGTTAAAGTATAAAGTCGGGCTTATCAAGTCGTCCATATTTTTTTATTACACTAATATATCTTAAATCTCTTGAAAAACTATCTCACAACTACACAGTATAGAAATTGTGTCTTGATTCGCTTTATATACAATAAAAATATGGCATAACCCGATTAGGAATATTGAAAATAGGATAAAAATATCTAGAGCATCTAGTAATCGAATATTCGGGATCTGCTTGCAGCTCTAGCAGGAAGTAAATCCAACAGAATTTAGAATAACACCGAGTTTTCGCATGCGTTTTGTAAAGGCAGTAGATAATGCATTTGCTGCTAACGTTATTATTCAAATTCAGGATAAAAACGGTATAAATAATCAAAAAAGCAGCATTTATTTGAATAAACACATTAAATAATTGTAGTTTTTAAATAGCATTAAAAAATATTTGTTTTTACTGTAATTCAGCGCTTCTTAACCTGTTACCATTATTTGTGACCCAACTTTCCATACACATTTTCAAAGAATACATCTCGTACAAAAACAATATTATGTATTTGGGAAACAACAAACGAGGTTTGTTGATTTATTTTTTCAATAATTAATTTTTGCTGATTTATTATTTGCATACTGGTAAATTCAAGTATGTCAGCTGGTTCTATACTCTTTCGGGTATTATTACTACATTTTTAATTTATCATAATTCTCCGTGGAACAAGGTTTCAAGCAAATTTTTACTTCCTTGCAAAGTAAGTCAATTAGCCGTATGTGCAGGTTTAGTTGACTAATAGCCTGAAGTTAGTTGACTCAATATTTTCTTAGTAATATCGTAAGGGTAATAATAGAAACACAATCCAAAGCAAATGCAGATTTAATTTTTCACTTTTATTTTGACCGTTGACATTAATAAAATCTAACAATTAAAAACAAAAGTCACAAATCATCATCCGAGTTACAATTGATACATATAAATAACCGATATTACTTTTGTTCGTGTATGTAATGTGAGCCCATCTCCTGCAATTTGGTGCATTGCACCCATTTATCACCTCTGGTGCTACTTCGATAGTGTCCTTCATATACTAAGCACTCAGTTTCACCCTCAGATTCCGAGGATGTAGGGTCATGATAAGCTTAGATAAAATCGGGCCTTCTTCCCGGAAAAGAAATTTTCAACCTTCTCTAATTTTCGAGTTCTTAATGTCTTTCATTTGGTTGCATGTTTTTCTTTTATGTAGGCCTTTCTTTTCTTTCGCATTCTGTCTTTCTTATGCCAGAGCATCTATTATCGGGGTATTGGTTAAAATAGCAGTTTGTCTCTCAGTGTCTCTCAGTGATTTTCTCGGATTTTGTCAAATACCTGCTTTCGAAAACGACCTTACTACTTCAGGGGAAAACAATATCGAATTTGTAAGTTCTAATATTGTCGTTGCGACTGTGTTTGCAGACAAATTGTCGTTGACATCTACGAAATGTTCTAGAATTTTCGGTGGATTCTCCATGATTTTAGGGTGCTCCACTATTGAAATATTTCTGTTTTCGGAAGCGTTTCCTCTTTCATTTGTTGGTGTAGGCCTATCTCTCACATATGATGACAATAAGTCACTTTCTGTAAAGATACCCTCATTCAGTGGACATATCCTATGTTTTACTGAACCCAGCCATTATATTGGTCGGCATAGCAGCTACAGGCAGACTCAATTTTACAATTCCAGGAACATCATTATATCGAAAATGTTTTTCCTTGATTATTTATAATCCATAGCTGAATTGCAGTATTTTTTTTTGAAGGTCCATAAACACTCCTATCTAGAGGCTGCAATTTATGAGAGCAGTGCGAAGGGAAAGATAAAACTGATAAAACTCCGTTTTCCTTAAAAATACCAGATCAGAGGTAATGTAAGTCAATAAAACCTCACCAACTACAGGGGGTCATGTAAGATGCCCCCATTTTCAGTTTTTAGTAATCAACAAATTAACAGTCTATTGCATTTACCTTCATAAACACCGTGAGGATTGTTTTTTAATACGGAGTTCCTTCCTATGTTTTCATGTGGCCATACAATATTTTTTGACAACTTTTTATTAAACTGATGATGGAATTATTCAATTACAGAAATATCTTTTTTAAAATAAAAATTGTAAGCTTTTAATAAGCATTTTTTTTATACCTTAATACACACGACCACCACGTGCTTTGTATTTGCATCATCTTGGCGTGCTGTACTCGATCAAACGCTTTGTCATAATTAACCAGACATGCGTATTCGTCGCAGTTGACGTATCTGCATCTCTGGAATAAGACTTGTACTGAAAATAAAGCCTCTCTAGTACCAACAGCATTTGTGACCGAACTGGTTAGAAGAAATTTGATATTCACACAGCATGTACATTCTCTTAATTATCTTTAGGATCAATTTTAGGAGATGACTTATGAGGCTTATAGCACGGTAATCTTCACATTTTTTGGCTGCTGGTTTTTTTGGAAGTGCAATAAACTCAAATTTCAGCTATTCTATTTGGATTTCTCCAGAGTTGTATATGTTGTTGAATATCTTTGCGATTATTGCTATTGATTCCCCTATGCAATAATAATATACCTTGAGTATTTTGAATTTTAACTTACACTAAAACTTTAATGTTTTGTGAATAAGTGAATTAATTGATATGTGTCAACATTGATCCGGAACCGATGCCTCTCGTTTTGACAAGTTCCGAGTTATTTCGAATATTCTCGACAGGTGGCATCTCCTCAGTCCTTACCAGTATTAGCTGAGGCAGTCCTTCTGTACCTGTGAAATTTGTTGTGAATTTGTACGTTGTCATTTGCGTATTAATTGCAGTTCACGGATTTAAAATATCTCAAGCAGTAAACATAAATTTATACGAAATCCTGAATATATTTTTAAGTGAACGTAAACAAGCATTCCATACTAATAAAGCATCAACAAGTGCATAGATGAAAGTGGTTCCAAAAATAAAATCAAAGAAATATTCTCAAGAATACTTAAATTTTTCTCCCATATTATTGTTATATTTGGCAATGATTTGCAGTCTTGGAATTTGCACATATTTTTTTTCTTTTTTGTTATATCTACGCACATTTTCCACAGACGCAGCACTATAAGCTGTTAATGCAGTAGCTACAACTTTATTGTCTACCCATTTATAAAAAAAAAAATATATCATGTTTACTGTCGATATATGAAGCAAAACTACCACGGTCCGAATTTTTCAATTCTTTTTTCTTGCCAGTGGACAAGTTTTAGGAATTCTGGTATGCCTTTTAGGAATTCTGGTATGCCTAAAGGTTTCCGTAATATTATATCCTTTTAATTTCATGTAGGAGGGTAAGATTATTCTTTATGTGGTATCTGCTACATTTTTATTAGCCAAGTGGTAGGTTTTCCAAAGGTTTCCCCAACTGTGGTATGTATATCTTTTTGTTTACCTTGGTAAAATTCAAAATCTAGAAAATATAAATTGTAGGAATTGAGCACCCGCATCTTAAAACCAAATTTAATTGGCCCAACTTTAATAAACTGCTTGCACCCGTGCTTGTCAAAGTATCGAATCATTGACTCATTATAAAACAGGTGCTCAACGGGAACAAAATGTTTATGAAAATTATTTTTTACCTTATTTGAAAGCGGTCGGAGTTTACCTTATTTGCAAGAGTTTGTCATTAGCATATACTTTGTTAACCCCTAACATGACTTAACGACTACTTTTGTAGCCGGGACCAACGGCTTTACGTGCACTCCGAAGAACGGTGGCATCTCAGTGAAATTAGAAATTGAAAATTTTGTGGCTGCCGGGATTCGAACCCGGGCCCTCCAGCTTGTTGAGCCAGTAACATAGCCACTGAGCTACGGCTGCCACTATCTGCACTATCTGCACAGTGTATAAATGACATTATCTGAGTGAATCTTTCGTGTCTCATTACATTATAAACTGCTTTATTTCGCATGTCAGGGTTGCTGTCCCAAAAAAATATATCGCTTGCTAGGTTTGCTGTCGTATCCACTCACGATCAAAATGGCAATGAAACATCTTCCTCCGTAATTAGAGAATCTGGACAGTTTTTAAACATCTGGATAATATTATCATCTAACATTTTTTCGAACAGAGCAACAGGATCTTCGATATTTTTTTTATTACTTTGCCACGAAAAGGTCGTGCATGTAACGGAACTAAATCACAATTTGTTTCAATGTTTCAATGTATATTATGCACATAGTCTATATATCCATTTTTATTTCGTCTTTATAAATTTTAAGTTTTATATTTTTAAGCAATTTCTGAATCATTTTCCAACTACATTTTAGTCCTTTCTCTATCTTAAACTATTGTGGCAGGAAATAAAAGCTGAAAAGGCTATTCTTTTAAGTTATGTCCCAAAATAATATCATCTTCGCCACAACTTCTTTCCAGCGTATTTCTAGTTTTCTACTGACGTACTATCCTTTTAGTTGACGACGTACTTGACACACAACCACAACTGCACTTCTTGGTTTACGTCTCTAAACAGGTAGAATCCAAAGCGGTAGAGAATCGCATAAGAAGTTTATTGCGTATTGCATTACTTGATGTTTTAAGATGAAACAAAGATTGGTTTTATATAATAATTATAAAGAAATTCTTTTTTTAATTTAATAACAAATTTTAGTTAATAATATATGCAAAGATCTATATAGTATCTATAGTATCTGATTTTGTTTATAATTTTAGCGCATCTTCATGTCACCAATAAAAGGTTGCCTAACCACTAAAACGAAAAAAATGCTAGAATTGTTATAGGTTTTTGAATATAAATTATGTCAATACCAGCCCATAGAAAGCAAAATTGATATGGTGTAATTTTATAAGAAGTATACTTTTCTATATATAAAAGACCTGCTGATTACACTAACATAAATTTATTTATATTTGAAAATAATACTAATTTAGATCATTATCTAATCGCAGTTTCCATACCTTGTCTAAATATAACCAAAGAAAACAAAATAACAATACAGAAGTTCATCAACTACAAAAATCTAAAAAAAAATTAAGCAGGAAAAGTGGTTGAATATTTACAATAAAACAAATAAGAAAGCACTTGTTCTCACAAATACTTTATAAAGCTGGTTTAAGCCATCGAAACGAGTTTGTAGACATGCTTTTGGTTCAATTCACATAATTATAAAATAAAAATAAAAACATAAAAATAAAAATGTTTATTGCCTAATAAAATCTCACATTTCAAAACATTAAAAATTTTTGCCTTCTTTCTTCCTGATGTCCCGCTTTTGCATCATCTTCTTCTGATTTGTCTACCTCTCGGCATCCTGGACTTCTCTGGGTGGTTTTCTTGTCTTTTTCTGTAGGTACTTTTTACTGCATCGTACCTACTTCCCTGCTTGGCTGTTTTCCGGCAACCATCCGGCTAGACCCTGATTAGGTGGTCGATCAGTCTATGGGTTTGTCAATGTATCCTCCTGATCCTGTTCTTCTCGAGGATATCCCTGGTCTTATGGAGTCTTGTTGTTGCCTGGTGGAAGAAGTATCTTGTCCTGTTCTCAAAAACCTCCCTCAGTGGTGTATACTGGAGCCTTTTTTTATGGTTGCATTCGTTATTCTCTGTTCCCATGGTGATCCTTTGATGATCCGGTAACACGATGTCTCTGTAGTTTCAAGTTTCTTCTAGTGGGTCTCCGCTATTAAACTCAATACTGGGACTGCATACAATATCACTGATCTAACGTAGGCCTGGTATAACTGAATCTTCTTTCAATTCACAGCATACCAAGGAAACGTGTAGATCTCATTGCTTTAAACTTTTCGTGACAGAGATATTGCAGCGTCACCTAGTAACAAAATAAATCATACAAATAGACCTTACCGAAAATCTAACAAAAAAAAATGCGAACATTCACATTAAGAGCTTTCCAAGGCATTATAGTAGAAACAAATCCCGTCGATTCTATTTTTCTTTAGATCTAAATGTAAAGATGCATCAACTTTATTTGGAACTTTACGACCCAGATATAAATCCTAAATATAAACCCAAAGATATGACTTCTACTATCGATACCTTAAGAAAAACTTCAACTACAGGTTTCGCTTACCTCGACCAAATACGTGCAAAATATGTGATGTCTTAGTGAGAGCGCTCACCAAAGTGGCGTGGCAGTGGCAAGTATCAAGTAGCACGCGTCTAGCATAATGTAACCAATGAAAACGAATGATTCAGTATACACCAAAATGACAGTAACGTCATTCATTCTAATCGTTCGTTAGGATTGGTTACATTATGCTAGACGCCTGCTACTTGCTACTTGCCACTGCCACGCCACTTTGGTGGGCGCTCTCAATAAGATAACAAACTCAAAGATGTGACCCTCGATGAAAATGAAGGAAAGGTTTGAGCAGCGGAAAAGAAGTTGCATGAAATTAAGGCCGATGGTTTTCTAAGGAGCGGACGAACAAAACTAAATGGAGATTTTAACATTTGACTTTTAACAAAACCTTGTACTTCCAAAAATTCCTGCTGGGAAAGCTTTCTGCAAACGCCAGTTGTGAATATACAAACTTCTGCGCCCATTCTGGTAAGACAAATTTTATATGTTTGATGATACTACGGCTAAAATGTCACCAAACCAGGTAGTGCCATTTTTGTACCACTAGTACAAAATATACTCCCTAAAAATATTAGAGTTTTATACCTTTTTTCCGATAATGCTGCTGCGCAAAACAAACAAACAAACTGAGTAATGATTCAGTTTCTGTATTTTCTGGTGAGAACTAGGTCTATTGACAAGATAGAGCACCGCTTTCTTGAGCCAGGACATAGCTTTCTTCACTGTGATCGCTGCTTTGGACTTATTTAGAAGTTTTCAAGAAAGAAGGACTACGTTTTTAGTCCCCAAAAATATGCTGATTTTGTTAAACAATCATCCGAATAGTTTATTTTTTTTTGTTAAAATAGAATATGATCCTAAACTTTTGTGGTCACATTCTGTGGAAACTACAGTTTCTTCTGATATTCCTGTCTATTGCAATTCTATACATATCACAAAAGCCAAATATGCAGATGTAATGCAGTTGGCAACACATTTCGTTCCTATTTACTAAATGGCTTTTTACACCGGGTTAGTTACAACGGGTGATGCAGCCAAGGCAGAAAATCAGAAAACCGAATCATCTGGAACGGATAATGACGACCAGGTAGATGAATGAAGGATGTGTTTGGCAGTGTGTTTATTATTTATTTCTTTTAATGCTATTTTTTTATAGTAGGAAACCATAGTCGTTTGATTGTTGTTACCGAGAAGAGTTTGTGTTGGGAATTTCTTTTTTTTTTCCAAAATGATGGGAAAGAAGCATTATTTCACGTGTTTGGTGTAAGAAAGATAAAGGTTCAACTTTTTAAAATATTTTCCTATTTTTTCAAAAATTGTCTACTTGAAATAGTCTCAAGTATTCACCAAATCTGTTTGTCATCGATTGATATTATGTGTTTCGGGTTAATATAAAAACTTTATTAAAAAAACCGTTTTTTTTTTCAATTTCCCAACAATTACCAAATATGGAGCTGCATTATTCTTACAGCAAACTCCTCAATTACTGATCCATTAATTTCATGTGTTTTCTTGCGAATAGACAAAAACTTGATTCCCTCCTTAAGACTGGCGCCAAATAAGACAAACCAATCAAAAGAGAGCTCGTAAAATTTAGATTACCTTCCTATACTACGTTCCACGTTTAGAAAATAACATTGCGAAGATAGGGCCATGTATTTCTTATGGACGATAGCAACGCGGCGTTGCCACGACACACACAAGCACAATTTAGGGTTGTATAATTTGTATTTTCGTTTCCACAAACATGAATTAAATTAATGTTTTTTAACGTAATTGACCAAAAGTGCCCATTCGAAACAAGAGATGAAAAGTAGGGAAAATGATTTTAATTAGATAAATAGTATTTACAAAAGATAATTTTATTTTATCTTATTTTAATTATAGTAACGACAGTTTATTTGTTTTTCGGTGAGAATACGATATGCCATGAATCATATAAATCAGTAGAAAATATTGACCGCTTGGAATGCTTATATCTAATTACTAATTGCAACTTAAAATAATACGATGTGCGTATGTCAGCTATTTTATGTCGTCTCTGACTACATAATGATAATAAGGCTTTTATTTAGTAGTTATTCTGACTTTACAGTTAAAATATTAATTGAAAATGAAAATTTAAAAATTAAGCAAAGGGAATATCTTGGACATCCGTGTAAAAGAGAGTGTCTGAGAGTTTTGGCAACACTGATCTCCATAAGCGTAATGTTATTTTCTTAACGTGAAACAAAGAATAGGATTAAAAAGCAAAGAATACAAAAAAAGTTTTGAATTAATATATATTACAATTTAAGTTTTGTTTGCTGTATTATTTATTAATTTTTTTTAAATCAAAATAATAAACTACCTATATTTCAATAAATCCAAAATAGTTCAAAAGAAACTCTATTAACATATAAAATGATTTTTAATTGCTAATTAAATATTAATTGTGTTTCAAGCGCCAATGTTCTTACGGGGAATATTTAAAATCACTCTCATTATGACGCAATGCGCGAACGCGTCCCAATTTTGCGCTCGGGGGTATCATACATGTTATTATTTGTATTATGTGTGAAAGTAATGTGATACACAGTCGAAACATGTTAAAGGCCTACAGAGCGCGGCGGTTGTGTTGGGTAAAAAAATTGAAATAAATTTGAAAAACATTTCGCTGCGGATTGTGAGTCCGCACGCCAGTCACGGTGGTTTAATAACAAATTTTTAAAATTTTTAGAATTATTAGAATTTTTAATGTAAAAATTTGTTTGTCATTTTCCCTCTTGCGGTTTTCCAAATTTCGAAAAAATATTAAAAAATATTATTTCTTTATTTAATTCATATTTTATGTTACTTACACTATGTATTTGTTTTTGTTATTTAAATTTATATTTTTGTTTTTAGTGAATAGTGCAAGTTGCACCTCGACACAGTTCCTCATCCACGTGTTTCGTTTCGCAATGGAGTGGTGAGTAATAGATATATTTTTTTTTTCATATAATTTTTCAATATAAACTTGTGTACCTATATCCTTATGTAGAAAGTGCCTATCTTTAGTGTATTTTGTTTACCCAGTAGCTAAAAAATAACGATTTATTTTATTCTGTGTTTAAATTCTAAATTAAGTTTAGATTTTCCTGTATTTATTGGTTGGTTGTTTAATAATTGTTGAATAAATATAACTTTTACAATGAAATTGTCTTTATCATTAACGCCATAAAATCTTATTATGTATTGTTACCAAAACAAAAACAACCAAATAAATATTGAATTTTATTATTTATTTATTTATTCTCAACGGACTCCTGCTCAATAAGATTACCATTAATTCTTACACTTTTTACCTGCATGTTGTACTTATTAAACTTTACATAATAAAATATACCATTAAATACAGAAAAATATATTAAGATTATAATAAAGGTGTTGGTGATGCAGTGGTAAGAGAGTAATAAAGCGTAATACCTGGAGGTTTTTTTAATGGCCTTGGCACAGCCAATTGACTAGACTATTTTGTAATTTGTATTCACAAAACAACAATCAGAGTTCAAGTTAGTACTAAATGTAAGTTTAAAGAATTGACTTGTTTTGTGACTTCTTTTTTTTTAATTACTATTTAACTGGGAATAAGCCACAATTAAAGATACAAATAAATAGTAACTAATAAAGTTAAATAGTAATTAATTAACAATGCCACAAGAAAATAGCTTCAGAACAATATTCTTTTTTTTTTTGTTTGTTCGTGATTTTTTTTTTATTTTGTTTTTAGGTTTATTTTTTTTACTTTTATTTTTTTTATTTTTTTATTATTATTTCCTTATATCACTTTATTAATATTGTATATAATATGTACATATAGTTTTTATTTTGTTTTGTTCATCTTTTATATTAATTTTGTTTTCCATTTTTTTTATTTATTTATTTTTTTTTGTTTCTTTTTTTTTTCATTGTTTTTTTTTTATTTTTTCGTATTAAAAGGTTTATTACATGATTGGTGTGTTCGCAAATTATTTACAAGTTTCATCTTAATTCTATGGTTAGTACATTATACTGTTTAAAGTTTGTATTTACAATTTCTTATTAACTGATAAGTACAATAATTAAAGTTTTCATAAAAACATTTCCTTGTTGGTTTACAGACCCTAATAGGATATGTGTTAAATCTGCATATTTACCAAAAGTACAGTTTGGGGTGTCTGCTAGATTCATTTTGTACATTCGTGAAGGTGTTAGAGCATGATTTGACCTTAGCCTAAAAATAGTTTTAATAAAACTTCTGTTGGACTCTAAATAAAACCAATTTTTTTTAAGAAGCGTGGGTTGCCAATATTTTAAGGATGACTGTCTTTCAGATTCTGTATAATTGGCTTGTTATTTTAGTTTGAGCCGATATTTACTACATACATCTATATCTGACACCGGTATAATATTGTTGTCTATGGTTTCTTCGCTTGATAATGCTTCTTTTGCCAAAGCCTTTCCTATTATATTACCCTTTATCCCAGAATGGCCTTTGATCCATGCGATCATAACTTATCCTCCGAGCTTAGAAACCTCGTAGTACAATTTTAAAATCTCTATATCAAGATGAGTCAATTGCTAGGATTTATTTGTTACACATAATCTTTCTACTGCACTTTTACTGTCTGGACACTTACTTGTTTGTCTGAACTTTTACAGTTCTTCATTTCCTTTGTTAAAGCGTGGGATAGAGTAAACTTTAAACCCAGCAGTTCAGATGTGTACATGGTGGCTTCATCAGTTAACTTTTAATTGTGCTGTTGTCCAGAATACTGTTGGTATACTGCGCACGCAGTGTTATTTCCTTTTTTGAAGCATTAAACATATAATAATAATTAGGCCATCTCGTCTGAATTTATGCGTTAAACATTGTGCCTTGGACATCATTGAGAAATTCTGTCTTGATTTTTATTGAGAACAGCACATGAGGCTTTTCATTATGAAATGGCGGAAGATGACCCTTATAAAGTACCTCTTTAAATTTAGACAGATTTCTGTAGCTTTCCGCCAAGAGTAGAGATTTTTTCTTAAACCAATACCTTTTAGTCAAATCTAAAACAGCCAAATTGTGTATATTTTTGCGAAATATTTGGTCTTTGCTAATGGTACGAGTTATTAACTGAACGTTGTAAATCAAAAGATAGAGGTAGCAGGATGATTTGTATAGAATAAACAATTTATTGTAAATAAAATAAAGTTGCCTTTACTTAGTTACTAGAAATTTATTCAATACAAACCCTACACAAAAAAAATAGATTAAAAATTAATACATTAAAATGATGCATTAACCCATAATATAAGTACATTTAGATGATGGACTTCCGCTCTATGACATTTAACACTGATTCTTCTTTAGTAACTCTGTCGAGTTAGTAGTAACGTTTTTGAAAGGGTCGCAGAGACTAATCTGCACTCGTTCTCGCCGGCTCTCTATTGTTCGCCTCCCTTAATTAGAATTTATGGCAATATGCATTTTGCATACTGAAATATTTGTTGCAGCATGTGCTAAATCCTCTTTATTTAACAATTCTCAGAGAGCTGGAAATAACCCCTCCATTTATATGCAATACATATTTCCTGGTAATCATAACCGAATGCAGGGTGAGGCTCGAAATACCATAGTTTATTTCTCTAAAGCGATATTTAGCGACTTGTTGGAAATATAGAGGACAATTCGTAATTTCGTGTTTTGCTGTTCTTTGTGTATTTCGATTCAATCTTTTGGCATAATGTTAATTAGAGACGGACGACTCGACACTAGGAACGGATTATTCTGAATAAATCTCTCTTTGAATTATGCTGCTGGCTTGTGAAATTAGTTTAATGGAGAATGTAAGTGGAGCCCCTTCTTAAACGACAAAATGAGATAATAGTGAACGTCTGTACCTTATTTGGCTTAATATTCCTTCGTAGACTCTTTTTTAAAAAAGACATTCTCATTTATACTAGACCTTTTATTTAATATATAATTGGTTTTCTTTATTTTGTTCTTCTTCTTCAAGTGATACATTTTCTAGACCTTTGAAAATTAATTGTATACAATTTATGTTTTATATTTTCTTAGGATCTTAAAATGTGTTTACCTGTAGAAATTTAATGGAAAAGGGTAACCGAATCTAAGTATAGTTGTAAATTTTTTTTATAATTAAAATAGTAAAATATTTTTTAAACCCTTTACCCCTGTTGCTGATACGCCCACGGCCGTATCCCCAAATAGATATGCTTGTGGGCTCTCTCACCCTTAGCAAATTTTATTGGAATATACCGACTATCACGGAGTTTTCAAAGTACGGATGGGTCCTACCATAGCCACCTTTACTTTCAAGCCATGAAGTAGAAATTTGGGAACCATGCGTGGTAGTCCGACTGTGGTTTGTTGTGTTTAATATTTCACATAGGAAGGCTTGTAAAGCTTGTTAAATTTACTGTTTTTTTAACTTTATTTAAATGTTTTATTTGTAAATTGTGTTTAAATCAATTAAAAAATAAAAAATTAATATAAGTGAAATTTCATTAGGTTTAGAACTTTTAAAAGATTTTTAACGACAATTTAAAAGGCAAGTACAAATATAACCTACAAAACAAACTGAAAACAATAATAATACTTTTGCTTCTTGTTACAACATAAACTGAAAACAATAATAATACTTTTGTTTTTTGTTACAGATGCCCAGGCATTGTTGTGTACCTGGTTGCAAAAACAATATTACGCCAGTACTTTAAAGAAACAGGCAGAAAGTACGTTTTCGTTTCCCAAAGATCCCCAAAGAGGGTATACTTGGTTATGCTCTATTCATAGTAAATTACCAAATCTTCCGTAGTACTCGTATGTTCCAATCATTTTCATGAAGATGATATTCAGCGGACTGAACAATCAGAAGATAAAGATGGAAATGTAGGCATTGAAAAGTTAATATTTCTCAAATTAACAGACAATGCGGTTGCTAATATATTTTCTCAACTACCATCATATCTAACTGTTCGTCATACTAAGGAAATAAGGAATGCCGAAGACAGAAGACACTTTTTGCATTAGAAGAGGAAACAAGAAATAACATAATTCTTAGAATCACTTGAATCATTTTTAAGAGACTTAGACAATAATATCCCATTGAAAAACTGGACGAGTAAAATTACAAGTGGCTGTGTATCAGTTAGGTCATGAGTGTGATAATATTAGTGTGATAAGTAGTGTAATAGTTAGCAGTAATTTTAGTATAATCGCCAATGTAGGTAAGAATATGGTCACAATTAAGGTAAGATGATCACAATTAGAGAACTTACATTCTCGATATAGTTCTGCTTTTTAGATAAGTGATAACAAATTTGAGTATAACATTCAAAAATCTTTTGAGTATAATCAAGAAGCTATAGGCTATTTAAAATCGACATACAAACAGTTATAAGTAGTATGTTACATTCAACACATTTTTCATGTATACCTCTTTAACATTATGTATTTGGTCTATATGACAAAAAAACCTATTCATATTGAAAGTTGCTACTTTCGTATACCTAAGTATGAAAATTCAACAAAAGTAAATAGTAAAATATTTAATTTTCTACTAGACTAATTTAGAACCATATTTATATGGTGTCTGATTTCTTAGGATGAATTTTTTGATCATAATAGTTACACTTAGCTTTTACTTAACAAATTTTATATCGTTTGTATTTTTAATAATTATTTGAAATGTTGTCTTAATGTTAATTGTGGTATTTATATGTTTAAGTAGTTAATATTTAACATTTCTAGAGATTCTTGACTGCATTTGATTGTAAGATTAAATGTTTGAAACTGTATTTTAAGTGCAATAAATTTTACTCTACTGATTATTTTATTTATAATATAACTTTAGTAAGAATAAAACTTTATATATATATATATATATATATATATATATTTATATATATATATATATATATATATATATATATATATATATATATATATATATATATATATATATATAGAGAAAGAGAGAGAGAGAGAGAGAAAAGAAATTTAATCTTTGCAGATAAGTTAAATAGTAAACTCTTAAATATTGGGGAAATCTGCAAAAAAACTCTAATGTGTATCAATTATTTCACCTAACGTTTTCGCCAAAGAGAATTTGGCTTCTTCAGGGCTGAAAGAGAATAAATTATAATTAGCTACCATATATTATCTAATAAAAAACATTTACGTTACCGATAAATTTTAGAAATGTCGAGTTATGATGTTAAAAAACTTTAGCTGGTAACAACATAGTGGTGTTTTTTTGTTACTATGTGCAAAAAAGTTTATTTGTTAACGTTGGACATGTATGGTAGCTTTGAACTTAAAACGCAAAGGTTTACCCAAGGACAATCGAAAAACCCAATGTAACTACATTTAAAGGAAGTAATTCTTTGAATTGTCGGCAATAACTAAATTTTTAATTGTGGTAAAGTTTGAATGTGAGCTTCTGTTTTCATAGAACGCAAGCGTAGAAACAATTACAAGTAGTGCTTTTGATATCAATGTCGTTAAGGTTCATTGGTAAAACCGATGAAGTTAGATCCCAGTATGGGGAGATATTAGTTTAGAATTTTCTTAATTGAAATTCTTTTTTTTTTTAATTAGTATATTGTTCATGTATTATTGTAATAATATCTTATTGAGATGTATTTAAGAAAAGCAAGGGAATGTTATCTTTTTTTGTTAATGAAAATTATTATTAAAGTAGGTTAGTTGTTAATAGATATATCAGTCAAGTTGGTTATCTGTGATGTTGTATTGTTCTTGGTATCTGATTTAAGTAAGAAGTGGTATATATCGCTTAGATTCTTAATGTCACTCTTAACATTGATGGAAAAATCGTTAAGAAAAATATAAGACATTTCAATGAACTCTCTTTTAGATTTATTGTTCTCACGGTGGAGAATTGTAGTGTTCGTATAGTCCATGTGATGACCAGTGGAATGGACATGTTTGGCTAATGCACAGCGGTCAGGGTGAGTCGAGAATCACTTTTGTGTAGTGTAATACGTGATTTCAATAATTAAGATGTTTGGCCGATGTAGGAATTGTTGCAAGAGAGGCATGGAATGTTGTAGACAATATTACTAAGCCTATCTATGGGAGTCTTATCTTTTATCTTTCGAATAAAGATTATTAATTGTTAGGGCTGATCTACAAGCCACATTAAGTTTAATGTTTTATTATTATTATTAGAAAATCTATTTTCAAAACTTTTTAGAATCCTTGTTAACCCCGGAGTGATATCTCTGAAATAGGGTAATGAAAAATATTTATTGATAGGAGTATCCGAGACTGGGTTCCTACTTAAGACATCAGGATCAGCATTGTTAGTCACGATGGAAGGTGAAGTATCTTCGTTATGGATAGTGTTAAACAAAATCTTATTTACTAATGGTGTTGGATAAGAATTTGAAATAAAAAGTTTCAGAAGGATTTGTAGGTTTTTTGTATGAAATGATGGATCTGATAGTTTATCTACTCTATTTTTCATCTGTTTGATTAAGTTGACTTTGGTAGAGTTATTATGGTAAGAGTGGTAGTTAAGGTATCTACCAGAATGTGTCGGTTTTTGATACCAATCTATTTTAATGTTGTTGATTTCCCTAATCATCCTTATGTCGAGAAAGGGGACGGAACAATTACCATCTTCTAAGGTGTCTAATAGTTCATCTGCACAATTTGTACAATTGCACCAATTACCAACTGTTTAGATCTGCAGCATTAAAAATACGCATAGCTTTGATGATAGCCAAACTTCGGAACAAAGATGGCACTTGAAGAAGAAGAAGAATAGTTCATCTACCTTGTCATTGGGTATAGCCAAAATTATTATATAGTATAAGGATATAGGATAAGGATAAGATATAGTATAAGGATATAGGATTATATAAATATATAATATAAGGAATATAATTTTGGCTATACCCAATGACAAGGTAGATGAACTATTAGACACCGTTAACACCTTGACGGACACCTAAGTTATTTAAAAATAGTCAATTTGTACAGTGTCCTTTTTGTCGATATTATTACCATAATATATTACGATAATTTACCAGATGGGTAACAGATTGGAAGATATAGATAGGTATTCTACGACAGTGGATTACGTGTTACCATGTATTTATATTATAAATATAACGCGGTACAGCGTTCTGCCACGATATTAGATTTTGTTAAGGACGCTTCACAGCGTTCTGTCACAACACAATTTTAGAAAAAGACGCTGCACAGCGTCTCTGTCCATCAACGTGTTAATAGTTATGACCCCTACATCCAGTTCACTATAGATAGGGGAGATGGTAATTGTTCCGTCCCCTTTCTCGACATAAGGATGAATAGGGAAATCAACAACATTAAAATAGATTGGTATCAAAAACTTTCAATTATCTGGGCGAATAATATTGTAATCATATTACCCAATCCTGGACGAATCTGCATCAACCATTTCTTTACCTTTAGTTAAGGTTAACAACCGATTTATCAATTTAATTAAAAAAAACAATAATTTTTTTTATACTAACTTTTAAGCAAATATCTTTTCACAAATAATAATTACAAACATTTAATATTTAGTAAGAAAAGATACCTGAACTAAAAACAGTGCTAGACAGACATTTAGCTTACAACCAAGTGCGGGTTGGTTTCATTTTTATACTATAAAATTCTTATAATCTTTTTGTCTTTTTTTAAAATTAAATTTGATTAATTTTGTTTTATTTGCTATAATTGCTATCCATTTTTTGCAACTTGGTTTTTTCGATCTCACTCTCGCGATCATCCTTATCGGACGCCATCTGTTTATTGGTGCTGTTGAATATTGAATATTCAACAGAATGAAAACCATAAACCCTTTAATAAAGATAAGTTACGTCATTGGTAGATGGTAATTACTTATCTATCACTATGAATGTGTCCTAATTGCTTCAAGTTTTTGTTTGAAAGATAAAGACTAAAGCTATAAACTTTTCATTGCAGTTATTGCAATTTACAAACAAACAAATTGTTTTTTCAAAAAAGGAAGATGATCTTCATATACTTTGTACTAATTATGCATATCTTGATATAACTTTATAATTTAATTGTTAATATTTACTTCTAAAACAACAGTTTTTTGGGAGCAATTGCTAATGACATCCTTCGAGGTTGATTAATTTTTAACTACTACTACTAAGAATGATGCGCATACTTTGGGTGGATAGAGTTTGAAACGATGACGTCCTTAAGAGAGCTGACGTGGAAAGAAAACTCTTTGAATTAATTAAAAAACGCAAGACTGGTTACCTTGGGCACATATTGGGAGGAGCAAAATATGAAATACCACAGTTATTTCTACAAGGGAAGATCGAAGATAGGAGAGGTGCCGGCCGCAAACAATTATCCTGGTTAAGGAATATTAAAGAATGGACAGGAATACACAATACAGGCGAGCTGTGTCACGCCGCCAAGAACATAATTCTAGTAATGAGATAGTCGCCTACGCACTTTGGTGTATGGCATATTAAGCAGAAGCAGATCTAGTTGAGAGTGACCTATAAGTCCTGCCAATGTAGGAGGCATCGCAATCACAACAAGTCAGTCTGTACACTCCACTACGGTTTATATAGGGTATTGTATCCTTAGTACTTTTTAAGAAATGGTTAATAGTATTTCCGACTTTAAAAGATAGCTGTGTGTTTTCTGATTAAATTATTCTGATATTTGCAGATAATTTGGGAGTATGATACGGCAAAACCTGTAAATTAGAGTCGAAGAAGAAGATTGATTAAAAGCAGAAGGTGACGGTGGGAAATTTTCACGAAACTTTTTAAAAGTTTTACCTATATATTTTTTTATACATAAATACAATTGTGAAGTGTTTTAACTTCTGTATGTTTTTTAAAACGATGATATACAGCCAACTACTGGGATTTTACCATTAATTTTTCTATAAATATGAAGTTTTTTTTGTGTATTTGGATATACATAATGTATAATGCATAATGTATGAGGTTTTAGTATTTTCTCTTTATTCGATGTTTCCATTTCCTTTTTTCAAGTTGGACTTTTTGAGACTGAGAATGAGAATTTTGATGTTTTTGTATTGTTCTATTGTTCTTTTTACCTTCTTATATTTGTGCTTTCTTACAGTATTTCTGATTATCCTAGATAATACTTGTTTCATTCAGTTAGTGCTTGTTGGACTTCAATCGGTGCATATTTAATGTGACATCCAGAAAGTTAATTAAACGATAAATATCAAAAAACTTAAAAATAAACTAGTATGCATAACTAAAATAATACTCTAAAAACTATACTCTATGTAACATTATTCAAACTTACAACCGCAATCAAATACCTACCATAATATTACAAAACCCAAGCACATTTCCCGTACACGATAACCGCCCATAAACACTGTGCAAAAATTAAGTTCAGCTTGTACAATAGCCAATTACGGACCCCGTATATAGGGCATGGAATCATGAATTATTTTTATTTCATACTAGAGTTCCTCTCCTTTAGTGCCTGCCCGAAATGTAAGTGTTTCACTGGCAGCCATCCAAATGGACTCTAAACTTATTCGCTACTCCCTCATCGAGTATGTCTGCGGTAATTGGCGTTTAATAAAAATATATGAGGAGACGTTTTTTATGGAAAATCTCTATACAATGGAGGTTTTATTCGAATTTTTAAGTAGCTAAAGTTACAAGTATAATATAAGTATATTCTTTATTACAATACGGTTCAAATAAAATATATGAACAACGTCAAGCTTACGATGAATAGTAAAAAACTAAATTAGTTTTAGAGCGTAAAAAAGGGTAAAAACGTTTTTTCGTAAGGTATTGAGTAACTGCTTTTTACAAACTTATATCAGATATTTTTCTTTTTTATTTCTTGGTATGCGAAGAATTTTGCGCTGTAGTTATAAAAATATGTGTACAAAATACCTTATCGTATGTGGTTGTATGGGTTGTTTTGTTTTAAGTTAAGATCTCATATATCATAAGATGTAGCGAACCCTACAGCAACCACTACTATGAAAAGGTATTAAAGAAGGCCATCATTATAATTCTCTGTATTCTCTTCGAATTCTCTTCTAGATTAGATTAGACTAGATTAGATTATGTGAGGTCATTAAGGCCATGTAGCCTCACCGCACTTCGACCTATACAGATCTTTTGTGCATACTTTAATCTAGTTAAACTCTAAAATGCCAATACTTCTGATGAAGTTGATTAGCCTCCTAGGTGACTTGTTTCCTATGTCAGAGGACGCCAGACTGATCTCTCCTAGGAATTTTAGTCTTTTGCAGAACAGTGCTACGCAGTTGCATAGTATATGTTCTGCCATTTATTTTTTATTGTGACAGAAAAGACAGTTCTCACTGACAGTAAATTGGATTTGCCCATTTTCTGAAATGATATCTCAGAGGGCAGTGACCAGTGAGAAGGCCAGTGACCATTTTGATATCTTTCCTACTCATTATTTTTATAAGCCTTTTTGCTTGCCTTTGTCCTGGTATGTTAGACCAATATGATCTTAGTTGATTGAGTTCCCAGGTACGGAGTTTCTCTTTGATGTGGCTTTTCGATAGACCACAGAAGGGTTCCGGTACCTGGAATGGGGTATTAGCTCCTTCTTTTGCGAGGCTGTCAGCTTCCTCATTTCCTGCAATTCCCTTGTGACCTGGCATCCACATCACAGTTACACTGTTGCGTTCAGCCAGCTTCTTGAGAGATTGTTTACAGTCCCAAACTAACTTTGACTCATATGTAAATGACTTTAGAGCCTTTAAGGCGGCTTGGCTGTCTGATAAAATAAAGACTTTTGCCCTACGGGTCTCGGTTGAGACATTCTTGGGCACTTATGTCTATAGCCTGTATTTCTGCCTGGAAGATAGTTGGGGCGTTTCCAAGGGATTTAGATTGAGGCCTGAGGACAGAGTCGGAACATAAAAATTAAAAAATGTAAAATGTACAGAGCTAAAAAACGGCGTTTTAAGTTAAAAAAAAAATCCAACAATCTAAACCAAAGAGATGGAGTTTAAAAAAATACAAAAATAAATCAAGCAACAAGGCCAACTAGCAGTCGAAATAAATAAAAGTCTTACAAGACTAAAAATTATTTCGCAACATGCTAAATTAATAATTGAGGTACCTTTAGGGCATAGAGTACTCATTATTATTGTAACCGTATTGTTGTGTAGATATTTAAGGAACTTCTTACTCTCAAGGTACACTATATTGCAAGTGGCATCTCGTTGACAGCAGATTTCAGGTATATCTCTAGTTGGTATCAATCCAGCCAAATTAAATCTCAAAGAGTAAGAAGATGGAATCGAAAAACCTTGCTTCCTCTTCTAGAGCGGCGGCGGCTGGTAAACCAACGAAGGATAAACCAAACGTACGACACATGGCTGCTATATCTTTTAATAGACATTTTAGTTACTTAAATTAGTTCTTTATTTTTAGCATAAAAAAACAAAATATTTTTGTAGAAGTCTTCTTTTGCTTCTTCTTCTTCTTGGAGATTTTTCGATCTGTTTAATTCAGAAGCTCCCTCTGGTTATTTCCCTAGGATGTAGATTGCCAAATATGTCTCCATCTTTTAGGTGGTCTTCCGGGAGGTCTTGAACTGAGCGGGTTGTTTTCCTAAGGCAATTTTTGGGAGTATATTCTTATCCATTTTTCTTACATGATTGTACCACATCCTCTGACGCTTCCTTCCCTATTTTACAATACCTTTAATTTTGCACTGCTCTCTAACTTTTGTATTTCTCACCCTATCTCCTCTTGTTTTGTACACTATTGTTTTTAGGGTTTTCATTTCGGCATCTCTTAGTATCTGTTTCGTTTTGTTGATATCTTTGCGCACTTCTGTGCCATATGCCATGATCTGTCGTAGGCAAATCTTTTAGATTCTAATTTTACTCTTTGCGCGTATACAGGGATTTGACCAGACTATATCCCGCAGACATCGTGACAATGCAGATGGTTTTTTGATCTGACTCCTTAGGTCCTTTACTAGGTCGTGTGGTCTTGATATATCTATTCCCTAATATCTGAATTGCATTACCTGTTCTATCGGGTTATTCTCAACCAATAAATTACATCTGAGCGAAACTTTTGCTATTGTCATATATTTAATTTTGTGTTGGTAGAAATGGTGATATTTAGTTGGAGGCTTTATTTGAAAGAGCAGTCTCTGAATATCGTCTTTATATATATATATATATATATATATATATATATATATATATATATATATATATATATATATATATATATATATATATATATATAAGCGAGGTTCCTACAGCCTCTGCTGCCTCTCGCATTTCGACCGCCATCGTCTGTCCATCCATTCGTCTTCTTGATGGCTTTATGTCTCATTATCTGCCGTACATTTTCTTCCCAGGCAACTGAAGACCTTCCCCTTCTTCTTCTTTGTTGTGGTATGTAACTTTAAGCTTTATTTGGCTATCTATCCTCATTCATTCGCTTCACGTGACCATACCACACTAGTTGTCTCGTTTCAATTCTGTCTACACTGGAATATACAGTATTTGTCCTCCTTCTAATATCTTTATTCCTGATATGATCTTTTTTGGATACACCACACGCTCTCCTTAGAAAATTCATTTCTACTACTTCTATTTTTTTTCTGTTTTCATGATCTGCCAAACTTTTGCCCCATAAGTCATAATAGGCTCTACAAAAGTGCGATAGATTGTCAATTTCGTTTCTTGTTTAATATCTTGAGACCATAGTAGAGAGTTTAGAATGTTAACCGCTTTTATTTCTTGCTACTTTCTGTTTTTGATGTCTGGTAGTGCCTTCTTTAGATATTATAGATCCGAGATATTTATATTCCTTGCATGTTTTTGTATTTCTAATTTCTAACTTTGGCTCTTCTTCATCATCTTCTATTTTAAGATACTTTGTCTTTGACAAATTCATATTAAGGCCCCATTTTTCATATTTTTTCTTTAGTTTTCTAAACATGTAGTCCATGTCTTCCTCATCATTTGCTACGACTACTTGATCATCTGCGAAAAATAAAGTTGTTAGACATTTACCATCGCCTATGTCTATTCCTATTCCGGATAATTGTTTCCTCCACTGCTCTAGCGATGATTGAATATATATTTTAAATAAAGTCGGAGATAGACAACATCCTTGTTTATGCCCTTTTGTTATTGGAAATGACTCAGATATAAAGATTCCTTCTTTAATGACACTTCTTGCATTTTCTTATATATTTGCGATAGCATCCACATACTCTCTACTGAGACCGACTTTCGTCAATGTCTGAAACAGTTTTTTCAAATGTACTGTATCGTATGCCTTCTCTAAATCTACAAACAATAAATGGATACATAGATTCCTTGCCTTCCGTTTTTTGATTACCTGTTGCAGAACGAATATACCATCAGTGCACGATCTGCCTGCACGAAACCCATTTTGTTTTTCTATATCTTCGTATTCTGATTCTATTCTTTTTTTTATTATTTGACGGTACAACCTCCCCACTGAGCTAATAACAGTTATTCCCCTATAATTAGAGCATTTGCGGTTATTCCCTTTCTTGAATATTGAGCTGATGTATACAATATTCCAATCATTAGGGATATTTTTAATATCCTAAAATAATCCTACATAGGGAAATTCAAACTGAAGAAATAAAAAGAAGCAGAAAGTTAGCTTGGGCAGCATTCGGTAAACTGAACTATATACTCAGAAATCAACAAA
Organism: Diabrotica balteata; assembly: GCA_918026665.1. Classification (NCBI taxonomy): domain Eukaryota; kingdom Metazoa; phylum Arthropoda; class Insecta; order Coleoptera; family Chrysomelidae; genus Diabrotica; species Diabrotica balteata. The sequence continues at coordinate 162,766,537 of OU898276.1, read as the reverse complement.
TTCAATTACATCTTAGATCTAAAGTTTTTGATGCATGCATTATTCCGATATTAACTTATGCGGCACAAACATGGACAATCACAAAAAAAAATATGAATATACTTAGAGTCACTCAACACGCGATGGAAAAAGCAATACTGGATATATCACTTAAGGACAAGAAAACAAACACATGGATAAGACAGATAACCAAAGTCACCGATGTGGTGCAAAAATCATTAAAGTTGAAATGAGAATACGCTGGACGTAGCTAGGAGCGATCTAAACAAATGGCACAGATCAATTTTAACCTGGAGACCATACCAACACAAAAGACCCAGAGGCAGACCTCCTATGAGATGAACAGATAATCTGAAAAGGACTGCCAGGAAAAATTGGCTACAAGTGGCGTACAATAAAAAACAATGGAAAGGAAGACTTGAAGAGGCTTATGTTCAGATGTGGAAGTGAATGGCTAGACGAAGAAGAAGAAGAAGAAGGGATATTTTGTCGTTTTAAGCATTTGTTAAATAGTTAAACCAAAATCTCATGTAATATTTTTGGTCCATACTTTACCAACTCAATTGGGATGTCTCCAGGTCCTACTGCTTTATCGATTTTCGATCTTTTGAGGGCATCGTTTAACTCTTCGGTTGTTATCTCAATTATTTGTATGTGTTCGGATATTTCTTCCATTTCGATCTTTTGAAATTTACATCTATCCTCTGTTAGTAAGACCTCATAATGGGGTTTTCACTGTTTTAGATCTATTAACTGTAAGTTAGATTTTTCCGTTCCTCCCTCCGGAGAGACTTTATCACCTTCCAAGCTTTCCCAACTGTTGCTCCTCCCATATACCTATCCACCTCTGCACATCTTCGATCCTACATCTCATTTTTACTTTTCACTACTTCTCTTTTTACATTTCAATATAATTTTTGATATATCTTATAATCTTCATCCTTTCTCGTTGACATCGGTGATATCGTCTTTTGATTCGGCAATAATTGCTGCATCATCTGCGTAACACACTATACCAATTCTTTTGTTGTCCATTCTGTATCCGAGATTGAGAGATGTTACTTTGTTTATAATTTTGCCCATGAGTATATTAAACAAAAATAAGGTTAAACTGTCGCCTTATCTAATTCCCCCCGGTGTTGAATATTTTCAGTTAATTGGTCTCCTGGTCTAACTTTAGTTACACTGTTGTTATTTAGGTTATGTTATATCTTTTTTATGTCGGTCGGTGTTTTATTTTCTATTAATGTATTTAGAATGTTTTCTAGGCGAACCCTGTCAAAAGCCTTCGTCAGATCAATGAAGCAAGTATACGCTGGCATGCCGAACTCTATAGTTTTTCCTTTTATGTGTTTTATTATGAATACTGCATCTGTTAAAGAGCGCCCTCTTTTTAAACCTTTAGTTGTTCTTCATAATTAGTAATTTGCCTTTCCAATTTGTCCTTAATAATACTCGTGAAAAGTTTTCAACGTTGTATTTAAGAGGATTATTCCTCTGTAATTTTATGGACAAGTTTGTTGTCCTTTTTTAAATATGGGAATTGTGATGCTCTTATGTCATTTCTCTGGTGTTTCTGTGTCGATTAAGATTTTGTTAAATAGTTGTGACAGTTTACTTGCAAGTTCAGGACGTCCATACTTTATGAGTTCATTGGGTATACCATATGTTCCAGGTGATTTTCTGTTTTTTAGCTTCTTGATCTTTGCCTCTACCTCTTCGTCATTGATTGAAGCACTTATTATAGCTGCTTTGTATTCGTTTATATTCAGCATTTCTTCAGCATCATATAATTCCTTAAAACGCTGTTAGCATGTCTCTTTAGGTACTCCCTTGGTCTGCACGAACTCGTTAACTGATTTTTTTCTGTTCTGAAGCATTGTTCATACTTTCTTTTGGGCACCGTGTAGGTCGTAGTCCATGTGGCTGATGAATTTAGCCTAATGTTCTCTTTTGATTGATTTTATTTTTGCGCTTAGTTCGTTTCTTACTTGGACATATTCTGCGAGAGCTTCTTCCGGTTCCATGCTTTTATATCTCAGGTAGCATTTGCATTTTAATTCAGAGAGTTCTTTTCACTTTTGACAAAACCACGGTTTGGTGTGGTTTATCGCCCTAAGTTTAATTTTTTGCTTTGTAATTGCTTTTTCTGCGCTTGGTTCATAAATTTCCTGTTTTTTTGCCTCCTAGAAGTATCTTCTACTCCTTATTCTGATTATAACTTGATCTCTTTTAGTTTGCTGGTAATCCTGTTCTCATAAAGGAGTTTTGTACTCTCTGCTGCTAGCGACTCTATATTGTGTTTTGCGATGATCATTGGGGGTTTTCTGTTTCGTTGCAGATGTTCTAGTGTCATGTTGTATAAACAAGGTCCAGGTTAGCAGATGTTAGAGCTATGATATCAAGTACTTGTGACGGTGTTATCACTCGATTTGTGATTAAAAAATCTATTATTGATCGTTGGCCTCGGTTATTGGTCAATGTGTATTTATGTTGGTCTTTTGAGGAAAGTATGTGTTGTTGATTCTCATTTCATTTCTAGCGCAAAAGTCTATTAGTGCTTCGACGTTTTCATTAATTATTTCTTCGTTGTACTTTTGTTTTACACCTGGTATCACATCGTTTCCGATCCGTGCATTAAGATCCCCGAATACGATATTTTTATGTTTAGAATTTATGTTAGTGTTTTGTAGTTGTGATAGAAATTTTCAATTTCTGTTGTGAGTTTAGATATGTCTGGGGCATATGTACTTAACAGGTGTGTTGTGATGTTACGCATTTTTATCTTCTCTTCTTCACGTGCCATCTCCGCGACGGAGGTTGGCAATGATAATGGCTATTCTGATCTTAGATGCTGCTGCTCTGAATACTTCAATTGATGTACATCTGTACCATTCCCTCAAGTTACGCAACCATGAGATTCTTCTTCTTCCTACCCTTTTCTTGCCCTGGATTTTCCCTTGTATAATCAATTGAAGTAGGTTGTATCTCTCATTACGCATAACATGCCCCAGATATTGCAGCTTTCGTGTTTTGATGGTTTCCAATACTTCCATTCTTTTGTTGATTCTTCTCATGACTTCGTTGTTTGTCACATGCTCGGTACATGATATCTTCATGATTCGTCTATATACCCACATTTCAAATGCTTTTAACTTTTTAGCAGTCGACGCGTTAAGTGTCCATGCGTCCATCCCATAAAACAGAGTCGAGAACTTGTCAGCCTAACTCTCAAGTGCAATTTTAGTTCTCTTGCACAAAGTACCTTTCTCAATTTATTGAAGTTTGTACGTGCTCTATTCTCTATATATCTATATTCGAACTTTAATTTCTTTGGACTAATCGGTTGTGTGATTAATTATTGTGCGGAGATAGTGGTAGTTTTCAACTTGTTCTAAATTGTTCTAAAGCAGTACCGTTAATTGTCAGGCTTTCACCATTATTTTGGGTTTTCGATATCCTCATAAATTTTATGAGGATAGAGATTTTTAGCATTTATATAGAGATTTTTAATAACCTATCGTTGTGCTCTTTTTTGTTTAGCTTTTCCGCTATATATGAGTGTATACGTTTCATATTTTGATGTTTCTTGGCCTTTTTTCTTTGTTTCGGAGAATGCGCAGATGTCAATATTGTGTTTCTTCATTTCTGTTGTGATCTCCTGGTCTCTTCTGTTTTACGACGTTATGTTATAGCACGCGATTCGTGCGATGTGGTGTTTAGGTTTTCGTTTACCGATTCGTTTTTTAGTTCTCATAGAGTCATCTTGTCATCTGATAGTTCCGTCCGGTATCCGAGGCTGTATCTTCAGTTCTGTGAGCCAGTATGGATTCTTTACCCCAGGTAGGTGGGTAACCTCACCTTAGGCACCCTCTTGCTTTATCCAGGATTAGGAACGGCAGTGTCGTCATCCAATGAGCCACACAATCCACCTATCAGACAACTTAGACGGAGTTTGTAGAAGTCGAAAAGTAAAAATAAAAAATATGGTTTAAAATTCCTGGTTTATTTTTTGTGAGAATATTTGAAATGCTTTACTAAATAATAATTTTAAATAAAATAATGGTTATAAAATTTGAATTTATATCACTTTGTTTACACATATTTAAATTTTGTATAATTTATTAAAGTAAATTTAAGTAGAAGCTTACAATTCGTCAAAAGCTCATCTACGAACCGAATCACCTGTAAATTATATTCTTATTGTATTCCTAAATCTTAACCCACCAAATTCCATTATCTAATACCTAACGTATTTCGATAGCCACTTTTCCTTTATGTTCTAGCCCACCTTAAGTTCGAACTCATTATTCAAATTTTCTCTAACAATAACTTATACATTATTTCGTGTCTGGAACGACAGCGAATTACCCGAAGTTGCTTTGTTTGGTGCATTCGAATCCGTGATTAATGTTTTATATTTCCATAATCTAATTTATTTTCTTTTCTGTAAGGATTTGCCAACCGAAATGTTAACACCGTCGACGAGGCCTTTCGCGGCCTGTAACTTTCTGATTATTTCGCAAAAGGCGATGCGGGTGTTGTTTGTAGGTTCGTTTGGCGAAGTAAATAAATTACCAAAAGTAGGTGGGTGTTTGTGAAAGGATAATTTTTAATAAAAGAATAATCACCAGAAAAAAGAACTGAACAAAACCAAACAAAATAATCGACTGGGAACTGTAAGATAAATAATTTGTAGACCATACCCAAGGAGGTCATAAATTTTGTAATAGATATAAGGAAATATATCCATTTTTAAATTTAAATGTTTAACAATTATTTGTACTTTACAACTAGTATTACTAAGAAAAAAACTCACATACTTCAGTTGTTTAAACAAACACACATTTTTAACTTGCTTCCAATTAACAAATTTACGCTTGGATTGGCGTTTTATTGTATTCTCTTCTTTTTTATTCTTGACTATTTTATTAATACAGTTTTTATAATTCAGAACCTACAGTATCGTTATCTTATTTAACCCTAAAATTTCCCATGAAAATTAAATCAACCTATTTATTATTCTTTGTCTCTGACTTTGTTTACGGTAGATCTGAATAGTTCAGCAGATGACAATCCGAACCATTGCCGCAAGTTTTGGAGCCACGAGTGTTTTCTTCTCCCTGGACCCCTTCTGCTGTCTATTTTCCCTTAAACGATCAGCTGTAGTACTCTATATTTATTATGTCTCATAACGTGACCCAAGTATTCCAACTTTCTTTTGTTTATACTTATTCCTACCTCTCTCTCTTTAACTATCCGGCGTAGTACCTCTTCGTTGGTCACGTGCTCAGTCCAGGATATACGTAATATACGCCGGTAAGCCCACATTTCGAAGGCTTCTACTTTTTCTTCAATGTTGCGGTCATTGTCCACGCCTCCATTCCATATAACGAAACCGGGAATACATAACATTTCAGAAGTCGAATTTTGAGAGGTAGGTTGAGGCTTTTAGAGGTGAAAATTTGCTTCATGCTAGTGAACGATGCTTTTGCCTTTTCTTCTCTTATACGTGTTTCCTTCGCTTGATTTTAATTTGAGTTAACTGTTGTTCCCAAGTAGATGTACGATTCCACGTGTTCAATTCTTTCATTGTCTAATATCAGTTGCTGTGGTGGTTGTTAGGTTTTGCTTACTAACACCCATTTGGTTTTAGTCTGAATCCGTATTGTGCACTTGTTTTTTGTATTTAGTTCCTCCATGCTATATTGACAGTGTCCTCAGCATACCTTATGTTATTAATTATTTCTCCATTTATCTTTATGCCTTCTGTGCATTGCTTCAGCGCTGTCTTAAATACTTCTTCTGAGTACCTATATATTAAGGAGAATAGGAGACAAGATACAGCCTTGTCTTACCCCTTTCTTGATCTCAATTTTATTGGTCAATGTAGATCCTACTTTCACTTTAGCTGTTTGACCCCAATAGAGACTCGCTATTTTTCGAATGTCTCTGTAGTCGACTCCGATCTTATAGAGAACTTCAATTATCTTTTCGTGCTTTACGTTATCGAATGTTTTTGCGTAGTCTATAAAGCATATGTACACGTCTTTGTTCATATCTCTGCAGCGCTGGATGAGTACCTGTAGACTAAAAAGTGCTTCTCTTGTCCCAAGAGAATTCCGAAACCCAAACTGCGAATATCCAATGTTACCCTCGCATTTTTTGCTTATTCTGGTGTAAATAACCTTGGTGTATGCCTTCGAAATGTGGTTAATTAGACTTATCATCCGATGTTGACCACAATACTTTGCTTTTGGTTTTTTCGGTATGGCAAGAAAAGTTGACTCTAGCCAGTCTTCAGGAAACTCACCGCTGTTATATTATATAACTGTTACATTATATAACTAAATCTACTAAACCTAAAACCATAAAACCAAAGTTTTTAAAATTTTTTTCCAAAGTGTAGAATCTTTCGACAAGTGCAGTTGAGACACTGATCCGAATACCATTATGCTTAGGTTGCTTAGAGCAAAAGGCTTGGCTATTAATTTTCTACCTGTGTGTTACCTACAGTTACTAGTGAAATATTGACCCAATAACCAATACCTTTTATTGTATTTCAATTTTTTGAGTTGTTACTTTTTCTTAACATGTATTTTCCACGTTAATTTGGCATTGAGCTTCATACCCAGGTATTTAACTATGATAATATAGAAATTTGTATAATAATAATAATAAAAAACATCATCGCAAAAACAGCATCCACGCAGTGCAGTAGACAGAACAACATTACCTCGGTATCAAGGGGAAGAGGACTTATGGATATAGATGAGCAATTGGATAAATATATTGCTTATTTAACAACTTATTTTCAAGTACAGGCTCAGATATCTACTTTAGATCGAGCAATTTGCGCTGTAGATAATACAACGCCGATTAAGCTGAGGGAACATGAAATGCGCATAAACCACCAGTATACGCAAGAAAAAATACGCACCTGGATGAGCAAACCTCTGCACTGCATGGGCGACATCTCAATGAGATCAGCCATGATTATGTCGACAATTCAGCGTCGAACTATTGGTTGATATCAGGAAAGATGTTTCTCGAGACTAAGGCTTTCCTACTTGCCATCCAGGATCAGGTTATTCCAACAAAAAAATACCTGAAATATATTGTTAAAAATTCTCAATTCCAAAATGACAAATTCCGATATGAATGCCAAGAAACCATTTGCAGTTCATTCAAGATTTACGTCGTCAGAACCCCACAGCGTTGCCAAAACATCAGAATAGTTAGTAAATGAGGATTTTTTAAAATGTCAACTATTTCTCAAACTATTATATTAACAGTAAATACACTTAGTTTTAAGACTACTGCAACACATTAAAATACATAAGAAAACAATTTATTATATTTATTTATTATATTCTGAATTAAAAACTTACTTTTTTAGGGCTTTAATAGTAACAACGTCCCGCTATTTTTTCTTGTTCATAATAATCTATCTTATATAATACTCTAAAAAAGCGGCAACACTTTATACACTTTTGCCTCACGCTCAACAGTCAATAAAATTTGAAGTATTTCCGTATCAGTTGCGTAAAATTGTCAAATATATTTAATTAAAATTATTGTTTTGCGGAATATTAGACTTAAAATTATTTCATAAAATTTATATTATTAAGAATAACAAATGTTTTTGGTTATTTAATCAATATAATTCTAAAATTTCCAATATAATGATGATTACATTTTTCTGACTATTACATCATGTTGACGCCTATGAAAAACCGAGCAGTTCTGTATGGGTTTCGTATTATTAGCTGTATTAGGAAAATTTGAACTCTAAGGTTGATGTTCTGTAAATTTTAAATACGAGTGACGTCACTTTGTATAAATCGTGACGTGCAAGTGTTTTACTTTGATAAATGGTATATATTTGTTTTTTTAGATTTTTATGTTTTTTTTTGTGTTTGTAATTAATATTTTAATTTTATTTCTGTTCTTTTCTATCTGAAAATTAAATCACATAAATATAAAAAAAAATTAAATAAAAAATAAGAACATAAGTACTAATAATTACATTTAGTACAAATATTGTACTAAAATGTATTGAATTTGAATGAAATTAATTCATTTTCTCAGTATAAAAAGTCTGTTTCAGATCTGTTTACAAATCTTTTAATTTTCTTGACATACTCCTTGTGCATCATCATTTCTTTACCGACTGTTCTGTTCATTCAGAACTCTTTACATGTCAAACTACTGCTAAAATTTTATTTAAATCAGGTCTGTCCATTGTCTCAACTTTAGTCACGTTTCCTATGAAATCGATCTGTGTCATTTAAAAAAATATTTTACGACACATTTCTCCTGATCTATTAAAAAGTATAACATTTAATAAGGATTTCCACATTATTCAAATCTTAGCGTTATTAAGAAAAACAATAAGAATTTATATTAACAATCCCCTTAACTACCCATTAATCACAAACCTAAATATTATCCTTATATCTACAGCATGTAATTCCCGGTGTAAAATAGCAGAATTAATTTCTGTAATCAACAACATAATCGTCGGAAATAATTCCATTTGGTGTGCTTGAACTGATGTGAAAACGGGAGAATGCGTGAGTGTGCATTCTAGTAATGCTCGCTCATACTGCATCAATCTGGTTTAGTTTGGCGTGGTCAGAACTTTCTTCTTTCTCTCCGAGGACGGTTGATTCAGGACCGCCCGAATATAGACCAGGATATGTAATCTTACATTAAAAAAAACAAATTTATGTTTTTATTATTAAGGTTTTATAGCATTGGGGTACGAAAGAGGAGAAATACAATAAGTTTTTATTTGTAAATTGCAATTAAAAAATATATTTCCACCTTCTTTTCCAAAAGTCGAATGATCAAACATACCAATTATTACATCATCAAATAGGTTTTACGATGTTTATTTTTATTAAAATAAAACATGTAACATGTGGAAGCACATATAAAATATATCCATTAAACAGTAATTGATATGACATAAGCAACTTGAAATTGGTTTTACAGTGTTCTTATCGATACCTTAGAACATAATTGTGCTATGTCCTCGAGGTACTATTTTTTGAAAATGCAAAATAAAGTTTTGCGGATGGCATTACTCAAGTGCTAGATATAATTTTTGTTTTATTAATTATTTTTGCAACTAACTCAATGCAATCTAACGAAAATAATTACAATAATAATTTGAGTTATTTCTAAAAGATTTTCCAATAAATTGAAGAATTACCAATATTTGTATTGACATTATCACCTTTGTACAACATAGACTTTTACAACTCTGGACATGGAACAATTGTTTACTAACTTTTTTTAGTATTCTATAAAAACTCTTCATCCCAAATAAATCCTTATTAGGGTCTTTTACTTTGAATTCATCAAATATCACGTATTTATTTATATTAGAATTATTTCCAGGTAGGGTTAAATAACAGTAAGATAATAATTTTAATAGTGACACTAGTGGGAATAAAATACAAGGTAAAATGTAAGTCAAAACTTGCGTTATATATGTTTTGTTAATAAGGTAGAAGTCTTATAACTTATAAATACATTCATTAAACACTAATAAACCAAATTAATCGTAGTCCGAATCCTCGTCTTCCTTGCGGTTCCATACTGCCTTATCTTTCTTTGCTCTAGCCGAGGGCAAGTTGTTATAAAAAAGTGAGTATTCTCAGGGTATTACGCCATATTTAAGAAGGCTTAACAAGTCCCTTTATTGCAATTGAAATGTTTAAGCGTTTGTGATATTTCCGTTTTAAAGAAATATTTTCCCATTGGATTTCTTACGGTTAATTTTTATGTACTTAAATTTCCCACGCACGTCATCGTATTTGAAGCCAACTTTGTCAACATTTGTTTCAAATCTAAACCATTTAACCTTTAGCCAATTTAATATTTTTCCATCAATTGCTTTTGTTCTATTTTGCACTAACTTGTTTGACAAATCCTCTATGTCATAAATGTTGTCGTACGCTAGCTGCTGGACATTGTATGGAAATGGACGTTTCCTGCTAAGTTTGATTAATAATTTATATTCATTGGTGGTGTAAATATTTTTTGAATGGTGAGATCGTTCAATATTGGCGTGAATGCTATCGGCCTCAAGGTAGCCATGGCCACTTTCCATAAATTTAATATCAATCAATTCTAAAGTAGACGTATTCACCGCGTAATACATACTTGCAAGTACATTGCGATTTCGATTTTGCCCTCCGCAAGTATCTGCTTAGAACACGAGATGTTTTATATCTGGATCTAATGATTCAATGTACTTTAATAAAGAGGCTGATATTTCGGAACTTCTCTTTTTTCCTTGTGTCTCATCCCATAAAAAACAGTGCCCTTGATTATGCGAATCAAATATAGTAAAATTAAGCAACGAAAGCTTCCTCTTATAGCTAATTTGACAATTCCCAGCAAACGGTATTTTTCTAACTGCCTGAAGGTGAAAACTACCGTAAATAATCTTTTTTATTGTCCTGTGCAGCTTTTTATCCTCATCTTTCATAACCTTTATTGCATTTTTTCTTTGAACATGCTGTTGGTATTTTTCCGTGTTCGTTTCTTTGGTTCTCTCTGCCTCATTGCACAGGGAACGTTAATCCTTTTTTGGTCTATAAATTGCTAAAGGAGGTTCATATTCACTGAATATTTTACGAAAAACGTTGTTTTTCACTGCTTTTTCTCCAGCGTTTTCCTTATACAGGTCGTATATTTTTTCAATGGTAAGATCAGGAGCAAGGTATAATCGAGAACTGCGTTGGCGGCGGTAGTGAGATGGAACCTTCGGAAACTTCGAAAGAAATGCCAATACTTCTCGAAATGGAGCTTGCGGAGTGGCGTTACTTGCCGGTATTCCTTTTCTGTTATCACAACCATGATAGTTGCCATTCGGGTTTTTAAATTTTTAAACGTCATTTGAAATTCTTTTTGATATTGAAAAAGTATTACAGAAGAATTTAAGGCAGACTCGGATATTTTAACCTTCAACGTTAGGTTGCTCGTTGCCGACAGTCAATAGGTGAAAGTAAGCAGCACAAATTTAATAGTAACACAGTGACAACCTATATTATTAATATGTTTGTCATTGTCTTGATAACACAAACGTTTTATTTCCGGAAATAGCACAAGTGTTCACTTAAACAATCTAGCAGGTGGACATAGTACGTATGTGCATCCCTATATTATCCGAAGGTGGACATAACACTTTTTTATTTGACTTTATTAAATTAATTTTAGATTACTTTTGGACACAGATCAATTGTCAAAACAAACAAAAAAGAAAAAAAAAGTGGACATAGCACAATTATTGTGTTCTAATGTATCGTTATCATCTCTTTAGTAACTTATATTTGTTAATCTGCTCTATTATTTTATTACCTGGCTACTTCACTGTCTAAAATGGAAAGTTCACCATTGAGCATTTAAAGTAAATGGTTAATGTTGATGGTCAATAGTTAGATATTAACAATGTAAGACACGATGATGTAACACAGGCGTTAAGTGAGATTAGTCTTGATAGAAAAGATATTTCAGATTTTCGTGGCAACTATATTGGATGGATGGCTTGTTTTAAACTAAAGAGCTTAGCGGGTCTACTAGGATCGTTCCTCTTCTTTTTCTTGATGTGCCTATCCGTTACGAATGTTGACGATCATAATCGCAATCTTTATCTTATCTGCATCAGCGCGGAAAAGCTGCACAGATGTTGTATTGAATCAGATTCTAAGGTTCTTTAACCAATATGTTCTTGTTCTTCCTGGACCTTGCTTTCCAAATATTTTTCTTTGGAGGATGGCTTGATCGTTCCAAAGGCATATTGTTCTGGAGACAAGGGCATTACTAACTGAATTAATTTGATATTAATTAATAAACAGAGTGATGAAAACCTGGTGATTGGTTATTGTTTACGATAATGTCAAGAAACGGCAGGGATAAATCAATTAAAAGACCATTTAGATTGGTCTGAAAAGACACCAAAGCATTCCTGCTGTTAGGCCAGATGACGAATTATTGTCAACATAATGTATAGCAAATTACTATTTAACTAAGAATAAGCCACAATTAAAGGTCAATATACGTTTATTGACGTTTCAATTTCCACTTTGGAAATCGTTCTCCAAATACAAACAGTATTTTTCTTTTAAGTATCGGTAGAAAAAATAAAGCTTGTATTCTCGTAACACATTTCTACTTATTTATTTCAGTTCTTGAGATTTGGAAAAAGGTCATTCTCGGTTAATTATTGATTGAACGTCTATGATATATCTACCCACTCACTCGTTTTGATTTTGCTTTCCATTTCTAATTTGCTCCTTGAGTTGCAGACAATATAATCTGGGAAATAAAGCTTTTTTAAAATCTGTCTGTCTGTCCTTAAAGTCTTTAAGTCTGGCCACAATTTCCAATTTTTGCTGTTGTTTCGGTACAATAACAATGCATGGTCTCCTAGCAATTCTGGTAATGCTCTGAGAATATCTTATTTATCTATCTCGAAGGCTAGTGGTAATTTGTCTATTCTTTTTATTAAGTCTATTGCATCCGAATGTTTTTTATCGAAGTACGTGTTTCATTTTGTTTTTGGTTTAATAACTCTACTTGTACATATTTCTCCATATTTTTGGCTATTGTAATTGCCTTCCAATAATTAACATTTCCTGGGTTAGTATGTCGTTTTCAGATTCTTTGGAAGACTTGACTTTTGGGATTATCTTTGTCGGTTCTCTGCGATCTTTAAAAAGTCTCATGGCCTTGATCTCAGATCATTAGCAGTTCCTTTGGAATTTAAGCTAACCTTTTTGGTCTCATGATGTAATTACTCTCTAAACAGGCAGTATATCTACCACGTACCTATCTTGCAAACCGTTACTGAGTCTGTGTTTGTTGTTGCTGGGCGAAGTGGCATTTCTATTTTTTTTTCGGGCGCCAATTTATAACAAGTAGCTCTTTTAGACAGCAGACAGCACAATAAAAAATAGTAATTATATCCTAAATAATATGTACAATAAATTTTAAATGTCATTCCTATCGACGACGCCGGTATAGACGGCTGGATAACCGTCTCTTTAGTATCTGCGAAAAATAAAATTTAATTAATGTACAATACACACACTAATAAGAATAATTAATGGGTTGAAAGTGGACAGAACGATCAAAACTTGATCCAGCAAGGAAGTGGCAAATGACTGATTAACAGAGCCACGGAACAGGTCTGTCTCAGATCAACATCTTTAGACCGGTAAGGAGCTGCATTTAGATCAACACTCTATGAGAAGCAGTTGGCCTTTGGCTGTTACCCTAGAGCCAGTGGAGTTGTTTACAGGTTAAAAGTCTAATATAACTCGATTCTCTAGTGCGACGGCTTTGGTTTTATACAGTAACCTGTCTTCCAACGCCGGTGTTCATTGATGGAATTAGAACCTAACTGTGAAAGTGTATACGTACTAAGCAAAAATAAACTGATGATGATGAGATCGTTACAATACATGAGTCAAATACAAATAATTTTGCATACACCATTTGACAGTAAAAAAGATGCGCAGTTGTTGGATTTTTCATAATTTAGCTGCTGCCCATAATAAGGTACGTATTCTCTTCAAACGTAAACCAATCGACGATATGGGTGACGCCAAACGAGCCAAAAAAACTGTTTTGCCCTCCGTTAGAAGGCAATGAATTCTGCAAAAATACCCAGAACTTTTTTCCAGCCTTTTTTCGAACTGACATAAAAGCTTTGACACTTGATTTAATTTTGCAAAAGTGTATTTATCTTAAAAGTGAGCACTTTGAAAAATATTGGAGCTGTGATTTTCAAACATGTGCTTTTCAAAAATAAAAGTTATTAAATTTATTTTGTTAAGTTCTTTCTGATTTATTTTTTTTATATTTTTGTTTACTTTAATGTAACATACTGGGCTATGTTAATGTTTATAGACGTGATGCCGCATCTCTGCAAAATAACCGTCAGAAAGAACTTTTGCCACACTGTGTTCAGTTTGGGCGTGTGCACGGAGCTTTCTCCATGTCCCGCCTGGAACTTCTGATACGATATGAGAGACGAACGGCATTTTTTCTCCCTCACCCGGATACGTATCCACGGCGTCTACATGCAGATTAGGGCTCCGTTGAAAATCTGCCCGATTTAGAGTATGTAAAGCGACTGACAGCATACTAATATTAAACAGGATGGGATTTTGCAATACATTGTGCACACAGAATGGTATTATTCTCTCTTTTTGTATTATTTGAGATAAGAAAACTTCGTGTAGAGTAACGACAATCATAAGTTATCTTTTAAATAAAATGAAGCTTACTCTAACAAAAACCTCTTTGGTGTAGTCATATTTTATCATTATTGAAGTAAAAACTACAGCTGTTTTAAAGCAGCTGCTCTCTTAAAATTAAATATAAAATAAATGCTTAATAGTTAAATTAATTTTTGTTAAGCCATTTATTTTGGTTTAAATATCTTATATGTATTGATTTAATAAATACTACCATTTTTTAAAAAATATGTTACCGACCAAATCCTATTTTAGAATTATTTTTATTTATAATTATTTTTTATATGGAGTGCTTTGATGGCACTTAGAATTGCAAAGTATAATTGCCTTGTTGCACCAGCTCCAGTGTGACAACTATAGAGGTATATCCATGTTAACAACTGCTTACAAAATACTAGCAAATATTCTTTACGAAGGGCTGCAAGTTTACACAGTGGGCATAGTTGGTAAATATCAAGCTGGATTCACTCCAGAAAAATCAACAATTGACGAGATTCATTCAATAAGACAGATTCTCGAGAAAACATTAGAATTCAATATTGAAATCAATATTGGAGATAATTCTAGATCCGTTGACGTAAAGGATGGACTCAGACAAGGGAATGCTCTGGCTTGCCTCCTATTTAATATTGCCTTAGAAAAAGCAGTCCGAGATACACGAATTAGGGATGGCGGTACAACTTACAATAAATCGATACAAGTCTTAGCATATGCTGATGACATTGACATAATAGAGCATAGCATGCGAAATGTTGAGCAATATCTCCTAGAATTGGAAACAGCGGCGAAACAGGTCGGTCTAGTCATCAACGAATACAAAACCAAGTACATGTTGGTTACAAAGGATCCCATAGCAAATGTGAAACGAGAAACAAGTCATACCTTTGGACGTGTTGACAACTTCACATACCATGGGTCGCTATTGACTGCTACCGATAAAACAAGCAAAGAAATATGCATACTATGGACTCCACAAGCATTTTCACTCAAGAAACATTCAAAGAAGAACTAAAATTATTATATACAAAACATTTCTGAGGCCGGTCCTCACATATGAAGCAGAAACATGGACTCACACGCAGAAAGATAAAAGACTTTTGGAAAAATTTAAGCGTAAAATACTCCGCAAAATATTTGGAGCTATAAACTACCAAGGGCAGTGGCGCAGAAGATATAATTTTGAATTGTATCAACTCTTTGATACAATGCGGCGTTAGGCCTGGAAGATCAACAATCGACCAAATATTTACTATCAGACAAATGCTAAAAAAGTATTGAGAATATAATAAAGAAGTACACTAGATCTTCATAGATTTCAAACAAACATATGATTCCATAGATCGCTTAAAACTGTGAAGTGCAATGATGGAGTTAGGCGTACCAAAGAAGCTGACCATGATTGAGCGAATGTGTGTCAACAATTCCTTTGCACAAATTAGAATAGGAGGAAAAACTTCAAAGGCTTTCGGCATAAGCACCGGGCTCAGACAGGGAGACCCGCTGTCCCCATTACTATTTAACCTAGCATTAGAATACGCAATGCGAAAAATCTATACCAGAGTCAAACCAGACATAACTGCCAGAGGAGCAAAGATTATTCTCGCATTTGCAGATGATGTAGATGCAGTAGCACAGACAACACTGGAAGTTAAGAATATAGTATCGAACTTTGAAGAAGCAACACTAAGCGTAGGCCTGAAAATAAACGAAGAAAAAACTAAATACATGGTCGTATCAAAAAAGGAACGACAGCGAATAAGACAAAAAATTACCATAAACGATCATAATTTTGAGGTGGTTAAAGAATTCAAATACCTAGGAGCAACAATTACCAGTGAAAACACAGGAGAACGGTAGGTTGAAATACGAATACTGGCGGGGAATAAATCATTCTTTGCCATTCAACATCTAATGAGGTCAAAGCTTCTCTCAAGGCGTGCCAAAATCCAAATGTACAAAACCATAATACGACCAGCAGTGACATCTGGAAGTGAAACATGTACATTGAGACAGAAAGAAATCAATAAGCTATTAGTATGGGAACGCAAAATCCTGCGAATTATATATGGTCCTTGCAGGGACAGCGTGACAAATGAATGGAGGAGCAGATACAACAATGAAATAGAGACTCTCTTCGGGAAAGGAAACATCGTAAGATACATAAAAGCCAATAGATTAAGATGGGCAGGCCACGTGGTACGGAGTGATGACGACAGACTGATTAGCAATGTGTTTTGGGAAAGACCAGATAGTAAAAGATCAACAGGAAGGCCTAGAAAAGGTGGAAAGACGCAGTCAGGGAAGACCTGGAGAAGATGGAAGTAAGGCCATGGAAAATAATAGCACAGGATCGGAGTCAATGGAAGGCAATAGTAAACGCGGCAAAAACTCACGAAGAGTTGTAAAAGCCAATGATCATGATGAACTCTTTGATAAGCCAGATGTCATAACGTTGCGACTTAGATGGGCTGGACACATAATTGGAATGCCAGAAAATACGACTGCTAAAAAACTAACCACAGGAACACCTGTAGGAAGAAGAATTAAAGGCCGACCGCGAATTAGGTGGTTAGATGGTTAGAGGATTGTCGAGCCAAAGATGATGATGAATTGCCTTGTTGCACTTGCATCTGTTAAGGTGTTTTGATCCAAATTTTTTCAGATTTTAAATATTCAATTTGGCAAGAAGTTCACCCTGGACCTTGCAGTAGTTTGTTCCCTCTTTAATTAGTTACGATGGCCTCTTAATCTTTTGTCTTAATTTAAAGTAAATGTGGAGTTTCCCAGCATTACATTCTAAAATACGGAAGGATATAATTAGGTCACCTCAAAGACGTCGCTGCTCGAATATCGTGAAATGAGCCATGGATAGCCATAGATCTTCCTAATTAGGACTTACACGGCTGTATGCCAGTCTTATTGCTTTACACTAAACATTTTTAAGTAGCATTTTATGGGGACTTGGATTCCACACTGATCCGATAAACTCAAGAATAAGTCTAACGTATATTGATTAAAGTTTACTAACAGAGGTTAAAGGTATACGTGTAAAACATTATGGACACTACTTTTAGGTGCTATTAAAATTTTTTTATTAAACTTTTTTTTTTCTTTATTAACCGCATCAACTCTTTGAAGTTATTAGCGGGAGGACATAATATACAATTAATTAAATTACAGTTAGGATTTGTACAGTTGTACATTACAATTAGGTACAAGTAGTACAATATTTAAGTTAAGATTAATTTCAAAATAGGTTGTACATTACAATTAGGTACAATGTAGTACAATATTTAAGTTAAGATTAATTTCAAAATAGGGTGTTATTAGTAACTAAAATAAAACCTGTTTATATATTAATATAAGTAAATTTAACTCATTTACAATTTGTTCAAAATATTAATATCCTTTAGATAATTAAAGAGCTTTTTCAGATTACAATTATCTCCTAAAAGATCTTTTGATATTAAATACGTATGGTATTGAATAAGGTATTGAATGTTTCTTTCTTTTATTAATAAATTTGGGACCATCTATCAAAATATGTGGTATGGATATATTATAGTTACAGAGATCACATATGGGACGATTTGATTTGGCGATAATATAACCTTAAGTTAGTTTGCTGTGTCCTACCTATACGCAATCAAGTCATTTTAACGAATACCCGGCGGTCAATGTTTATTTCACACCATGAATGTGTTGTAGGCTTAATAGTGTTTAGAAATGATTTTGATTGTTGCTATTTATTTTCCCATTCACTTAGCACTTTCTTTTTAACGAGTGATTTAAAATCCGGCACAGACACTGTATTCACTGTTATTGATGATGCACTTTATATTGCTTCACGAGCGTAATGATCTGCTTTTTCATTGCCTTTCAAACCAGTGTGTGATGGAACCCAGATGAAACGATTTTGCTGTTTTACTTGATTTATAAGGTGTAATTGATGTTGTATTAGATAAACGGTAGGATTACTGGTATAGAGCTGTTTTATTAAATGTAATGCACTAAGAGAGTCAGTAATTATAATGGTTTTTGAGATGATGTGGTTGTTTATATTGATTATTGCTTGTAGAATCGAGTCCAGTTCTCCAGAGAGAATACTGCTAGTAGGTGATAGTTTGAATTGCAATGTGGTATTTGGAGTGACGATCGCTAATCATACACCATCAGTGGATTTGGATGCATTTGTACAGATGTGATAATTATCAGTAACACAGGACAGTTTGTTAAATGATTCTTGGTTTATTAATTTGTAAGAAGTTTTAAATTGGTTGTATTTGGTAAGAGTTAGATCGCATTGTAAAGGGGGTATTGTCCATGGTGGAAATGTTGGCGTAGTCGACTTATCAAAGAAGTTTGGAAATTAAATGCTACAAGAGGACAACAACCTTCGAATTCTTCCGTAGAATCGAGGATCTGTTCGAGTTTTTTTAATATAAATATTTTTAAAATGGTCCCCATATGTGTTATGAAGAGCGGGATGTGACTTTATCGATTGAATATTTGAAGCATAAGTTAACGATAGATACATTCTCCTAAATTTCTAAGTTGGTTCGCCAGTTGAACATTGTAGACTTTTAATTGGGCTGGTACAAAAAGCTCCTGTGGCTATTCTTAATCCTGTATTCTGTATAGTTTCGAGCTGAGCAAGTAATGTTTTCTTGGCAGAAGCGTAAACTATTTCTCCGTAACTAATTTTTGATCGTATAAATGATTTGTAAATGTTAATAACGCTTTTAAAATCTAAACCCCAATTGTTGTTAAACGGAATTCGCAATAAATTCAGACCAGTTTGGCAAGTTTTCTTGACGTACATAATGTGCATTTTCCAAGAGAGTTTGTTATCAAAAAACATTCCTAAAAATTTTATATGATCAACACATTCTAAGCTGTTTCCATATATCTGCAGATTTGGCTTTGTAGAATGTCGAGTTTTTGAGAACAATATACATTTTGTTTTGGTAGTAGAAAATTATACTCCCACAGCTTTTGACCAATTTACAAGATGATTTAATGTACATTGTAGATTTTTTGTATCGAGCGAATATTTTTTCTCTAGACTGAGATTCCAAGGAATCTCAGTCTAGAGCCGCCGTCCGGTCCCGCTACCACGATGCAGCCACATGATTGGCCAGCGCGCGCTTCTTGACGTTCGCGCCACGGAGTGTGCCGATACGTCCCAACACGACAGGTCACCGCGACTATAAATAGGGCGGTAGCGGAGTAATCGTCGGATTCACTCCCCGCCTCTCGACGCGTTAGTGTTCTGAGCTGTTGGACGTGAATCCCTGTCCTGGCATTTGGTTTTCACCTCTGGCTGCGTTAAGCAGTTGAGTTACTGTAACCAAATGCCCATCTTGGTAGTTAGTATTCGCCTCTGGTTGCGTTGAGTAACTGAGTTACAGTTGCTAACTACCCATCTTCCTGTCTTTTGATTTCTTTTTCTTTGTTCTCCTGAAGAAGCTACATACAATTGTAGCGAAACGTCGAGATGAACCCACTTTTGGGTCACTCACAAATTACACGGTCCAAACCCGGAAGACGAATAAACTATAATTCTGACTCTGGCCGTGGAAGCCTACGATTTCAATTTTTGTACTGTTTAATAACTCGGCTACAATCTGCATTCCACCATGGAAGGGAAGTTCGTTTTAAAATTTTTGTTTTTTCTATGGAAAGGAGTCCATAATTTATTTAAGAATATACAAAGGAATGTCATCTGAAGCACATCTGTGTTTTTACACAATTAGTCAAATAATAAAAAAAGCCAGAGGCCTTTCCAGTTAATGTGGCTGATGATGTGTTAGGTGAGTATTGTCACCTAAATGGATTTTTTTTCAAACCTATCAGCTAGTAAATTGGCAATGTGTTGTATGTCATTGATAACGATGTTTTGATATCTCATACTTTGAATATCAAAACTTGTCTTACGGCCCTGCATTTGTCGTATTTTCATCCATACTTGGGCAGAAGGTGTGTTGGTTTTTAGTGATGAAGTATATTCTCTCCATGACATTTTCTTGTTTATTTTAGCACGTATTTTGCTCTGGCCTTTAGTTTTTTAAATTGCACAAAATCTTCGTTATTTCGAGTTCTTCGATATCTGTTGAATGCTTTTTTGCATTGACGAACTGCATATTCACAGTCCTTATTCCATCATGGTACTTTCTTCCGTGTATAGGTTGTAGAAGTTTTGCTATGATAAATTGACAGTACAGTTATCTAAAAATTTGTTAAATGGCATAGTTAGTGAAAATCTGTCGAGCAGGATGTTACACACTTTACATTGGACTACATGTTCATTTGTGGTTTTAATACTAAAATATATGGTAATGAAAATATTATCTTTCAAAATTTTGTAATAATAAGAATGTAGTTTTTCATTTAAAAAATATTATATTACACTAACACGTATTTTTTGTTATTTTTATTAATGTTTTTTTCCATGTACGAAATATAAATTTCCATATTGTAAGGTTAAAGGATTAAATATGCGACAAATACATATCTCGAGGAGGATAACCAACGCGTAATACTACGTTATGCCGATGGCAATCGACAAATGAAGCTGAGCGTCAAGATTTGTGACGCCACCTTCAAAACGAGTAAATGAAATGTATTTTTCCGTCATTTGTAGCTGTGCGGCTCAATGAAATATTCAGCAGCCAGGAAGGAAACCTCAGTGCGCGTTTTGCTCGTATACGAATTGTAAGGAAGCGACTTTTTCTTTCACTTTTCGTACATCTGAAATGGCACTTTGATTGCAGCCTTGCTTCGCTAAATATTCATATCCTCGAAGCTGTCTTTTTTAAAGCCCTATTTAGGTAGATGTATAAGCTCTAGAGATGTAAAATATTTTATTTACATACATTTTTATACTGTTGCATTTTTTTTGGAAATGCTTCTGGCTTTATTTTCAAATTTTACCGTCAACTTTTATTTTGTATTCATATTTTCCTTACTTCAGGTAATACTATAAATCTGTGTTTATTTTTTTTGTATCTAGATAAGTATTGTTTTTTCAGAGGTAGTTTTCTGCTTATTTAGTTCATTACAGTAAAAATCTTATTATCAGTAATATTATATAGGATTACAAATATAGTTAACCAAGTGAATGTTTTTAAATGCGTATCGAAATAGTATTTAAAATAAGTTCTAAAACATTTATTTAGTCACAATATAAAATGACCTTTAAAAATAACATGGTTGGTCAACTTCATCACTACTTCAAAAGTTTTGAGATTTAAATATTTTTTTTTCTGAAGCTATTTTCTTGTAACATCTACCGGGTGGTCCAATAAGCCGATATCTCGGCTATATATCAGAAACTATTCATGTTATAACTTTAGGAAGAAAAATTCCTTAGTAAAAGTGGCCAAGAGAAATCGCTGGAAATAAGTTTCTGGGTTAACCGCCAGAGGGCGTAACCTGTGAAAAAACTTTCAAAACCAGTTTTTTGTTTGCCCAATTATACCAAGTGTTAAATAAGTAAACAAGTAAGATGCCTAAATTCTGCACAAAATTGTTCAAGTACTTTATTTTTTATTTTTTTCAAATAAAGGGTGGGGAGAGTGGAAAAGTATTGTGGATAAATACCTATAACTTGTTTGGATCCACCGATTTTAACGAAATTAGTGTCATAAGAAGGAGTGTGGATGAATTAATTCACATCTACTATAAATAATTGCATTTAGTTTTAATTGTCATAGGTAGAGGGTACTTTCAAATACTATATATATATATATATATATATATATATATATATATATATATATATATATATTTCTTCCTATTCCTTCTTCTATTTCTCCTATCCTATTTCTTAAGTGGATCAGTCTTTTTTTTGTTTATCTTATCTTCTTGACAATATCTCTCCATTTTTTCCTGTCTCTAGTTCTTCCTCTCCATTCACTGACTCCTGCCCTTTGGAGGTCTTCTTCAACTTCTTGCAGCCACTTTGATCTCGGTCTTCCCCTTCTCTTTCTTCCTCCTGGATTCCATTCTATCATTGCGTATGTCACTGCCTCATCGCCTGCTCGCCAAATGTGACCTAACCATCTAACTCTGCATTGCTTTATTTTAGTTACGATGTCTTCCTTAAGTTCTTCCTTAATTTCTGCATTTGTTCTGCTTCTATATTCATTTTGCTCTGTTCTGATTGGTCCTAGTATGGTTCTCATAATCTTTCTCTCTGCAATTCTTGAGTTTTCTTCATCTTTTTTAACCATCGTCATTGTTTCCCCTGCATATAATAATATTGGTCTAATTATGGTGTTATAAATGCTCATCTTGCTTTTTTTAGTCAGTGTTTTACTTTTAAGTAATCTTTTGTTTGCAAAATAAGCTTTATTCGCTGCTAATATTTTTTCTTTTATTTCGGATTTCCTTTCTCCGGATTTACTTATTGTAACTCCTAGGTATTTGAAGCATTCTACTTCTTCAAACTCGGAACTTTATATTTTGATTTTTTCCTTTATTGGTTTTTTCCCTAATCTTAAAATTTTTGTCGTTTCTTGATTTAATCTTAGCCCCATTACCTCCCCTTTCTCTCTTATTTCTTAAAGCATTTCTTTCATTATTTTTCTGTTCTTTGCAATAATAGCAATATCATCTGCATATGCAATTATTTGTCCACCTCTTGTTCTGAGATTTCCTTTATTTATATTTCGCAGTACATATTCTAATGCTAGATTAAATAGCGTTGTTGATAAGGCATCTCCTTGTTTCATCCCTTTATTTATGTTGAATTCTTCTGTCTCTTCTCTTTGTGTCTTTATGCTTATTTTTGTAGTTCTCATTGTCATTTCTAGTAATTTTCTGAGTTTATGTGGAATTTTTAATTTTTTAAGTGCTGTCATGAATACGTTCCTTTTAATTGAATCAAATGCCTGTTTGCAGTCTATGAATAACATTTCCAATTCTAATTTATACTCGTTTGCTTTTTCCATTATTTGTTTTATTGTGTGTATTGCATCTATTGTAGATCTTCCTTCTGTGAATCCACATTGGTACTGTCCTACTGTCTTCTTTGTGATCTTTGATAACCTCTTTTTTATTATTGATGTCAATATTTTATATGTTGTATTTAGTAATGTTATTCCTCTATAATTTTTATAGATTTGTTGGTCTCCCTTTTTATGTACTCTTATGATCTGCCCTACCTCCCAGTCACCTGGCATTTTCTCTTCTCTCCATATATTTTTCTATAGTGCCAGTATTTTTTCTCTTAGTTCCCTTCCCCCGTATTTTATTAGTTCCATATTAATTCCATCTTTACCTGGGGCTTTTCCATTTTTGCTTCTCTGTATTACTTCATCCAATTCCTCTAATGTTATTTCTTTTGAAATTTCGATGTCTACCTCATTTGCTTCTTCTTCGTGTACTGTTTCCTCCTCGTCATGCATTTCTTCTTCTGTTGTTTCCTCCGTCAAGAGCTCTCTGTAGGAATCTCTCCATACTTGCTTGTATTATTGGTCCTCTGTTATCAAGTCACTCACTGGTCACTTTCAAATAGAATAAATTAAAATTTGTTTTTCTTTAAAATGTTTAATGGAAACACCTATTTATTGTAAATTATAATGGAACTGGATTAAATTCGTAACAAACTGGCGCAAACCGCATGTTCAAAGCTTTTGTCGAACTAGAGATATGAATAAAAACGCATAAACATAAGTAAGTATAGTATTGACACATCATGTAATAAAATTTAAATTAAAAAATAAGTCAGTAGGTACTTTTATATTTTTTATAGCAGAAGAATCTTGATGTTGATACCTATTTTGACCATTGTT
Organism: Diabrotica balteata; assembly: GCA_918026665.1. Taxonomy (NCBI): domain Eukaryota; kingdom Metazoa; phylum Arthropoda; class Insecta; order Coleoptera; family Chrysomelidae; genus Diabrotica; species Diabrotica balteata. Next base: position 162,742,461 of record OU898276.1, on the reverse strand, counting down.
ATTTCATGATTAAAAATAGTTTTTTTCCAAACTAAGTAGGCTACGACAATGAATTTGACGGGGAGTTCAATTGTTTATTTATTGACAGCAGTCAAAACATTGTTAAGCTAGCGGTTAATCCAAAATCTTGAAAGTTATTTCCAGCGATTTCTCTTTGTCACTTTTACAAGGAATTTTTTCTCCTAGAGATCGTTCGAGAATCTCTGAGTGATCGGCTTATTGGACCACCCGGTATAATATCTATTATAAAGAACTTATTTTCAAAGTGTGATAAATCCAAAATTTCAATTTTTCGACACTTAGTTTCCTTTTGGTCCAGAATAAAGTTCTATGCACCATAACGGCTTACTTACTATTTAAAAGTGCATTCGAAAATTGTATTTATTTTCAAAAAGCTCCCTACTGGTTTTAATTGCAAGGAGTCGGGCCTGGCCAATCAATGAACGCATAAAAGTCACATAAGTCATTATTGCTATTTATATGTTTCATATTTAAGGGTTCTTAAAATAATTCTGCTCTGTATTATATTCAAAAATATTTTATATGACTCATGAAAGCTATTGTTCTGTGATCTGAGTGGGATTTGGCACTTGACTTTTTGGGTAGTGCCAGAAAGGTCGATTTTAGCTATTGTCTGGAAATTAAGGCAGTCTTATTTAATTAGATTAAAGAGTTCAACAGTTACGTTAATAGCATCTTCATCAATGAGTTTTAATGATTAGATGGACGCATCATCTGGTCCAGTAGCTTTGCTCTCTTTTGTTTTTAGGATAAAATAGATGACTTCTCCCCGTAATATTGGTGGTCCGGTATCGTTTGTGTTTTCTAATGATAATTCTTCTCTATTCTCATTAAATAGCTTTTAAATATAAATGGTCCAGTGATACAACATTTTTTACATATGTAAGAATATGTTCTTTATCATTTTTAACGATATTCGTTGTTTTTCTAAATTTCTTTTAATTTAGGTGCCACCCAATTTGACACCTTAATTTAAGGTTATGTCACATTTTTATTTCACGAAAGTGATAGGAGTTTGTTTTGCTTTGTGTAGTTTTTATAGTTTAAAGTGATGTCAAAATGGCCAATATAATCATTTCTATGTTCCTTAGTAAAACTGCAAACAGAAACGTGTTTGCAGCAAAAAGGTAGGTAAAATTATTAGTTTTTTAGTTAAATGTAAAAAAAGTAAATTTTTCTCGTGGATGAAGGTGTCATGTTACCTTGTCACCTTTATTCATTACAGAAGGCACCCTAGTATGATTAATTATTTAAAATACATGCACAAAACCCTTACGGAATGAAAATATAGTATATTTAGAGAACATTTGTGACAAAAAACAATTTTTTTTAAAAATTGTTTCATGACACCTTTATCCATTGTGTCCAGAACACGCTAGAAAAAAAAAATAGTAACGTCCATGCTCTCCATTCTATTCATTGTTTATCCTTGTTAAATAAATCTGATATTTTTTTCTTGTGACAATGTTTTTATAATTATTAAAGTATTTCAATGGTTGAAAACTACTTTTTATCTACTACCATCAACTGTTAGGCTAGCTGGTTGTTTAGTTAATAAATAATTACCCAGAATATTTAACTTATTAGAAAATATTGTGAATAAAAACAATAGAAATCCGGTGATTTCTTACGTTTAAAATCAATTCAGGAAATTGTCAAAACTGTGCCTTCTACAATTTTTAAATCAAACAGACGATAAAATAACTGACATCAAAAATCTACAATTTGCATTCCATATCCCGTCACTTTATCTATCGAATTTATAGAACCGATTTCTAGTACTCCGTATGCCAGTTCTTTTACCGTTTGTTTGCTTTAAAAATTGTAGAAAGCACAGATTTGGACAATTTCCGGGATTGATTTCAAAGGTAAGAAATCACTGGATTTCTATTGTTTTTAATAGATGTCACTGTAGTGTCTATTGTAAGTAATTAATAATTTTAAAAAGAAAAATGATTATACCTGTAAACTATTATTTATGTAAATCTTTTATTACACATCATTTCAAATATCTCACTTGTTTGATTTAATCCCGATTTTTTTTAAATAAAGGAAAAAACAAGATTTTTGTGGAATTTATTTATATGAGTATATTCTTAAAATACATTTAGTCAAAATAAATAATGCTAATACTAAAGTATATTCTGCACGATGTGGTATTTTCAATATACCAGCAGGAGCATAGCCTAACAAAAATTGAATGAGAAATACAAACCAGGTAGTACTTCTTTTTTCCTATTCTTCCTATTATCATTGATTATAAACCACTACCTGAAACGGATTTTTCGGATTGATTTGTGTCATATTTTATACTAAATTATATTTTCTTTGCTTTCCAAGATCTCCAAGACTATCAAATTTTGAAAAAATGTATTCACGTTGTTCAGCAGAAATTTTGTCAAAGCATTTAACATATTCACTGCTGACGTATAATCGCTTACTCGACTCGTATGCTGAATTGTTTTTTTTTATGGAAATGGCATTCATTTTTCAAATGTATTCTAAGACATACATTATTTAAAAAAAAAACGTCAATTTATTTAAAAAAAGAAATGACGTAAAAATACGTCACGCGCACTTGGTTTGAAATTTTACACTTCAGTGCGCATGACGAATTTTGACGTCATTAGAAATTCATTCAATTTTAAAATAATTTGAAGCTAAGGAAAATACGTACAAGGTTCGTCAAATAAATTTTGTTCACCAAAAACATAAATATTCTATATACATAAATTAATGTTGAAACAAGAAAATATTGAAAAAAACACCAAAGTCGAAATAAAGTAAAAATACAGAATATCTATAAAAAAACAGTGTTAAGATGAATTAAAACAAACTTTGAGATAAACATTGAAATAAACGTTAAAATAAGCGTTGAAATTAACTTTGATCAGCACAACACATTGAAATACACACAAGTTTCCAAATAAAAATAGAGTATGATAATAACTAAAAACACGATAATTTTCACAAATTTCTATGAAACTCGGAAAAACAAGGGCCAATCGCACACAAAGCTGGCTTTGCAGGACATGTCCCACAACAGTATGAGGTATCCTTCCGAATATTATTTTTATAGCATACCACGCAACGCCGCTGAGCTACTTTTTTGATTTTGTTAAATTGTTTCTCTCCAACTAATGTTCCTGATTACGTTTTATTGTACGGGATGGATGTCGTACTGTCGTAATTCTTGTTGATGGCAGCAAATGTCTAATAACCTGCAGCCGGAAATCGTATTAAGACATGCGTGAGTTGCCGTATCTTTTGAAAAGGTGATACGCGTTAGTCAAAAGCATTTGAAAAATGTGTACTACTAATTTTTTGTACCACCTGATACTTTTTCTTTCGAAAGGGTAATAGACCATCATCTAGTGTTTTCTATATACACCACCCATATATTTGTTATATTCAAGAATTCGACGTGGTTTCTCTCGAACTTGGCGTCTTCGTGTTTCAAATTTCACCATGTCATTGACGAATTCAGTTGAAATATACTTCACGTTTATCTCGCCATTTTCCGATCATAAGGTCATTCACATAGCATGTTAGAGTGTTGGCTTTGGCCAGATTTGTGTTTTTTATGTCCTGTGGTGTATTTTTTCTGTTGCTCCGAAGAGTTCCTGTGCATTAAGTTTTTCTTTGTAATATCTGAAGAGCTAAATCATAGCTATTGTAATAATTGTCCATAAAGACAGAAAGACCCGCATAAAGTTTCTCGTTCATCAACTGCTTGACCACCTTGCTGGCGTGTCCTTTTCTACCATTGTCGTCAAGTGCTCCAGTATAAACAGAGAATTTGTACTGCCTAAATAGAAGTCTTCCACCCCAAAGAAGCATCGATTCGTCGAGGGACAAACATTTATCAGGGTAGTAAATCTTCTTGATTTTATCATTGAAGTAATTTATAATCGGCCGTATCTTGAAAAGTCTGTCCTCAGGCACCGGTTCGTTACTTTCAGGATTTGGCGTAAAATGAAGACATCGAAAAATCAACAAGAATCTGTCACGGCTCATATTGGCAGAAGAGATTGGTATATCAACTGGTGGATCTTTTTTTCAGTAGTCCTGTATGCGATTCAAACTAATTGTACCCATGTGTAATAATAAGCCAAAGAATATTTTCAGTTCATCCGTAGTTACATCCTTCCATCTAGTTATTCTGGAATATTCTTCATGCCCTACAGACAGGAGAACTCGTACAGTATACTTATTGGTTTCTTGAGCAATGAGTTCATAAAAACTCTCGTTCACTACTAGATCAAAATAATCTGCAGGGTGGTTTCCATTAGGTACCACAAGAAGCTGGCGTTTTTTTCACGAAAGTAACTCGTTGAGGCGCTACTGGCGACTTATATGTAATAAGTAATATTTGGGGGTGTACCTGTTTGTTGCCCAGGATCTGCCGGTTGCTGCTGTTGAGGTTGCACAAGGAGAAAGTCATCTTATGAAGTTTGGGTCGTATCAGCAGTTGATACTGTCGAGTCGTCCAGCTCCTTCTCTTTAGCTTGCCCTTCGTTAGATTCTTCTTCGTCATCAGAGTCATTCCAGCCAGATTTTCTCGCTTCCTCACGTAAAGAAAAAGTCGCTCGTCGTCATCATAATCCGAGTCGCATAATATCTCTTCTAACTCCTCTATGCTAAAGGGAGCTGACGATTTCCGCTGTTTTGCTGTTTTTGCGGTACTACATCCTGAAGGTCCTGGCACAGGTTCACTCATTTTCAAAACCGCACTCGCGTGGTAAACGTATTTTATAATGCTTCAGTTTGTTGAACCGACAGAAAACATGCACTATCGGTCAGTGCTAATTCATTACTGATGGGCAAAGACAAATCGAACGTAGGACGTAAAATTACGGCATGCGTACCACGGTGTTGCGTCGGCATGACGTAATATTACGTCATAAGCACTGAACGTGTTAAGTCTGCATTTTTGACCACATGGTGGTAGAATGAATTTTCCTGGCTTTTCTTTTTTTACTTTTAATATTGTACAATTTTCTTTATTTTATATTTCAGTAGAAATATAAGATTCTCCCTTGTTGCTTAAACTTTTTGATAAATTTTTTTGCCCTAATTCGGGTTTTTTCTTTCTCTTTCTTTACAATTTTCTCAGCTTAAGTTTCAGTAGATACTTTCTTTCTTTTTGATGGATTCTCACCTTGGTCTACTTCTATTTTTGCTTTAGAATCGGAAGATTTACGTGGTTCCTGATATATGGGATCGCGAACGCTATCATCGGATCCATGTGTATCATTTTGTAAGTCCTCATCGGATAAATCTAAAACTCTAAAACAATAATGCTTCATTAAATAAATACACGAAATGCCAAATAATTATCCATTCCATTAATTTTTTCTGAGCAAAACATACGTACTCTTAAACTAAAATTCATAATATTTGTGTATGGATTAGGGTTACATTTAAAAATAAATTAAAATAAAACAAATACATAAACTGAAATCTGCATATTATAGATACATTTAGAGTTAAACCACAATTTAATTCAAATTTATTTTAGTTTAAGTCACAGTGTTACCTTATTCTTAACAAAAGCTAGGCAGCTAAAAGACACATTTAAATATAAAACTTTTTTCACAATCAATACTTCTAAATATTTAACTTACCCTAATATTCAATAGTTTTATAACAACTTATAACAATATTCCAGAAAGAGCACAGCTACTTAAAATGTTTTAAAACGAAATATAATGTTATTTCTCACCAGCGACGATAATCCCACATGAACATTCGGTAATAGACTCAATTGTAACACTCTCGTTCGGAGGTATCTGTCAAAACCACTGACGTTACCACGTTGCATGTTGCAATCTCGCATAAAAATATTGAACTATAGTTATAATAATATTTCTCAGAAAAGTAGACCACTTTTTAGATTGATTACTGCATAAATCTCGAAAACAGAGAATTTTGAGTTGTAACACTCTTCTTCAGCATGGTCGATACTGGTATGACTAACTGTAAACCGCTGGAAAGTTTAAAAGAAAAGTTTGTAAAGGTGGTCATCTCAGCATACCGACACTTGTCAAAGGGTGTGTATATGATGAAATATAATATTCCCACTGTGTAAGATTTATTTTAATATTAAATATTCTTAACGATTTTTTTTAATTTTATTTATATATGTATATAAAAATTTTCTTCCTTTTTAATCGATGAAGTTTTAACTCCTATGTATCTTGGATTTGACCCACCCGTATTTTACGACTACGCAATAATTACCGTTGTCGTTTAATTAATATTTCTTTTACATTTTATACCTCCAAAATTTCCATACCTGCCCTTATCCCTATAGACTTGTGACCTTTTGCAGGACGCGTATCATTGTAGCGAAAGCATAAATCCGTAGCACAACCAACGGTCGAATAGTCTGCATTGTTAAAACGATATAGTTTCTGGCGTTTATATTGAATCGTCCCAGGGAATAACTAAATCCTACAAATAGTTTCCGTGTGCTATTTGGGATTCAAATTGCTTTATTCCGATGCCGGTCCGTTGAGTTAATTTCGACGTCCATGTTAAAATATTCAACGGCTTAAAGTGGGACCGAGGCGATCCATAACTCCTAGGAATAGTTCAAGAAATCGAAATAACTGTCCTTAAAATTTAACGTGTTTCATTTTAATGAATTTAAATAATATACACCTTGTGACGGGTAGTCACTGAATGAAAAATGTTTTATTTATTATCTTAAATTTTTTGTTTAACAATATTCTCATGCTCATACCAATAACTTTTTAACATATTTTTTTTTAAATTCTTCTTTATTCACAATTCAAACTCATAAATTCAAATATTTAGTTTCTATTTATATTTTAATTTAATACCTAAAAAAGATAGTTATTCAGATTAAACATCTTGTTAAAAGATTACTGGAAGTGTGTCAGTGTAGTCTTTAATTTGGTAGTGGCCTCATAATACTCTTTGCAAGATCTTTAGGACGCATTTCAAGCTACAGAACGTATTTTTAGGTGCAATTTGATCTCTGCTTTAACAGTCTTGTCTTGGAGGTCATGCGTAATAAACTGAATAGGTACGTACTACGGTGCATTTGTAATTATGCATAGAACTTTTTATTAATGCCTCTTTAAGATATCTACGTTAGGTTATACACCAACACATTGTTATGCAGGGATAGTTGTGATTTTTTAATTAGTAACCAGTAAAGTCTGCCAAGCTTAAAGCCCTGTTGTTTTCGTTTTATGAATGTATACTTCTTCCATGTTATTCGCCTGTTGAGATGCATACTCAGGTATTTGATATTATCCTTTTATTGTAACTCTGGGTTATACACTAGTGGGCATGTGTTTTTTCTAGATTTCGACCGCGACAGTCGAACAGTGCAGACGTGTGCTTTGGTAGAGAGGAGCTACAAGGCTTAGTAGTCCTTATTAGGGCTAAGGGGCAAAGACGCCGCTCAAACCTAGTAAAGATATGTTACTATTAAAGAAAAGAGCGGATGCGAAATTGACAATAATTAAACTGTCGATGAGCTGTTTTTATATGCTGATCGCAAAGGTTTTTGTTGACCAGTATCTGTGAAAAATTGGGTTCACTGCATGCTGTTGACATGAATGACACTGTAAGTTTTTAACTTTAACATAAAAACGAACAAAAGCGGCCCCTGCACCTGTGGTGAGAAAAACGGCAAGTAGAATCCTTCCTGAGGAATTAGGGAGAATTAGGGACTTTAGACAAAATTATTTTTAAACACTATTGTTCACAATCGTAAGGCAATACGAGTGTTACCTCTCTCCTCTCCCAAAAGCTTTAAAACGCAGGTGTCAGAGCAGAAAGATGGAGATGACGACGTCTATCCCCCAGGTAGCTACCATTTTAGATGATAACATAACGGATAACTTTGATAGCGAAAGCCAGGTCGGACATAGACGATAAAACGCGGAAAAAAAGCCACCCTGACAAGGAATCTCAGGAAGAATCTAAAAGGATTATGGAAATAGATGATGCCAAGAAGTGTAATGTTAAAAGACTGGAAATGGCACAAGCTATTAATAAATTTACCAACACTATATTCATTCAACATAAACGTCACAACAAAAGGATAGATGTAATGCAAAAACAAATGCAAAATATCATAAAAATAAGTCGAGGAAAATAAATGCCTTGTCGACAAGATTATGTACTTAATGAAACACATTAAGGATAAAGAGTAGAAAGAGAAAAAATAGGCGGAGAAAAAAAAAGTACTACTACTGTTTCTAGTAACAGTGAAGAAGGAGGAAGGACAAAACATAAAAAGCATAAACAATTATTATTTTTCCTGTATGAAGATTTAAATCGACAAATACAAAAACACTAAGGAAGTCATACATTGTTACAACTGCCAGGGTTACTACCACAGCTCGAAATCCTGCCACTGCGGCGCAGGGTGTGTAAAATGCGGATATTAACATCTACTACCTGTGAGGAGGCACAAACGGCCAACTCTAGAGGATGCAACAAAGTACCTAAAAGGAAATCGCCTTCACCAACAGTAGAAAAAAGAACAATTAAATCCATACAGCAGGTAAGCAAAAATGTGAGCTACTCACAAGCCACAAAATAAGCACAAATTCTCTCAGTCGCAGCCCCAACAAAAAGCAGCGAATCAGCCACTCTTATTGCAAACCTCAACACCCAAATCCAAAACTTTGCGTGTATGTCTAAGAAAATATCGTCTGTCACGGCAGCATTAGAAAGTTTCAAATAATGACTGAACACCAGAAGGACAACCCTTAACTTGGATCATGAAGCTCAGGAGGGCTGAGATCATCATGATCATCATCTTGGTGCTACAGCCCTTAAAGGGCCTCGACCTTTTAAAGCTTTTTACGCTATTCTGTTCTGTCCCTTGCATGCATTTTCCAGTTGCCGACTCCGATCTTCTCCGCATCTTGTGTTACCCCATCCATCCACCTCAGCTTTGCCTACCCCGTCTTCTCATTCCTACGGGTTGCGCTGTTAGAATCTTTTTTATCGTGTTCGATTCAGGGGCCCGGGCTACATGTCCTGCCCACTGCAGGCAGTTTCGCTTAAATATAGTGGTAATGTCCGTACCACCAAACGTATGCTTGTAGATATTCTGCAGTTCAAAGTTACATCTACGCCTCCATATTCCGTTCTCACAGACCGCTCCGAATATCACCTTCACTAAACACATTAAACTTTACTATACATATTATGTTTGCTACTCCACTGTATTCTCGGACATCCTCTTTTGTTTTTCTTATCCCCTCGGGCGTAAACGTCAATTCCAGCTATTTTTTTGTTGTCAGTCAAAAGACTGTTAGAATTTGGGATTACTGGGTATAAAAAAAACAAAAAATAAAAAAAACTCTTGGTTTATTCAAAAATTATATTATCACTAGTGGTACTTTGGGTCTGGACTGACAAGAAAAAAATTAATACTCACTTAACATTTTTATTGATGAAATTTAGTAAAACAATTTCTATTGACACTACATTATAAAAAACCTTGCACCGGGCACATTTGACAAACGTCAGGTTGTGGCATCCAGCATACCTGCATTTTCATCTTAATCTTTGGCTTTCATTCACGAATGCTGGGTGTTTAGCTTCCTTTAGCCGTAAGCGATTATCAGAGATTAGTGCAGTCTTTCTTCTTTTTCTGGTTACATTTTCATTTTTTTTTCATCCCTTTTATCGGGTGTGCGTCCACTTTTGTTCTTAAAGTATAAGAGCGACCTAGGAAGCCAAAACTTAAATGACAGGTAATCTTGAATATGTTTTTTGGGAGTTTCTCCAGCTAAACAATCTTTCTTGTATTGTAGCCAACTAGCTGCAGCACAAAAATCAATAAAGGCGTAAATACATCGTATTGTCCATTTATTTGTTCTACTGCTCATAATATACTCTGACATAATCATATCCAGCAAATTTACTCCACGCATGCTTTTATTGTACTGCTTAATTACTGCTGAACGATTTATTTCCATGTATTTTGTATCTATTACTGTCCAGCGCCTACACAATCCCAATATAGATTGGTTTGGAATCAAACCACTTTGTAACAGCTATTTTATTATCTTTGTTAACGAGCATATCGTGGGAGCTTCTTCCTGATTTTTTGAAATTTTTATGTGTCTAAATGTCACATCAGTTTTTGGTATTCTATTTTTCATTAGTGGTCCTGTTGCATAAGGCTTCCGTGAATGAAATGCATCAATTATTATTTTTGTCGTAAAATATCTGTCGACAAAAATAGATATCCCTACTAACAGAGTATCTATAAGTTTTAAAACAACCCATTTCTCGATATCCAGCCGTTGTAGTGGACAAAATTCTTCAATCCTACAAGGTTAGGTTTTCCTCGCACAAACTGTCTCATTAATACTTTTTCACGAAAGGGAATCATTTGCACATTGACTGACACTTTTTCAGTTCCTTTATTATTCAGGCAAGCCCTTTAAATTTGATCCAACAATGGTCTTACTTTCCCAGAATCTCTCATTTTCTTTAGTCTCCTTGGTTACAGAATCATCGTCAATAATTTTAAGTCGTGATTCAAAAAAATTGTCGGTGTATATATTGACGTAGTCAATAAGTCTTGGAATATTTTCGGAATTAAAGGGATCTTGCACAGAGGGTTGATGTTGGGCAAATTGTGGTGTAAAATGTGTTTTATTTCATTCTTTCCTATCTTTTTTAGTAACAGATTTCCTATCTTTTTTTTGAGCACGTCATCATTCCAATCGTCGTCTAATATGTAATGTCATTGATTTCAGCGTAATCTTCACTTCTTTGTTCCTCACTTTCAATAATTCTTTCATTCTCATCCAGATTTCTAGGTGCATCCCATTTATTCCCATCATCAACACTGTCAAGAAAAAGAGAAAGATCCAAATCAGAGTCATCTAAATATACATTATCTGCGATTTCCTAAAGTTCAGTAACAGTCATCGGCCCTAAAAATAAAATAAAAAATATTTTAAAATACACTACCGTTAGGACCCAAGGTATCATCAATGATACCTTGTGTTTAGGGCCAAAGAACTATTGTACCTATCATCAATTTATGACAATTTCAATTTATTACCTTATTTTAACATTAAAATGCACTGATCATAAACAGAAACGTGCTAAATATTATGTACTTACTTTTATTATTGATGAGAAGTATGCCACGGCGCAATTTTCTACGCATAGTAGATACTCATGGGCAGAATAACTGCGTTTGCCGTCAAATGAGAAAAATAATTTGTTGAACCGTAATGATATTATCGTATATGATACCGGTGGTCCGAGGAGATTCATTAGTTTCCATTTTAATGTTTTTAGCGGTATCTTTGTCTCGTCCATCCTTCACGTATGTTTACACCAGAAAATTTTTTGGTTTTTTTGTTTGGCCATTTAGTGTCTTTTTTACATTTATTAGTTCACTTTGTTCACTAGAAGTAATCTGCAGCTTCTTTTTCAAAACAATATTTCCATTACCTTTGTTCTATTTTTAATTCCTCTGTTCTATTCCTTTACTTTTCCTTTACTTGCCAACCAAGTTTCTGAGTCATAGAGTGAGTCACTTCCCACTACCGTTTTAAAGATTTTGTTTTAGGTTTGCTTGTAATATCGTCGCTTCATATAATTAAGTGTAATTGTCGTGTTACTGTCTTTCCTTATTTTATTTTTTTTATTGTCATTTTATCTGTTCGTGTCTTTGTTTAAGGATTTGTATTAACTTGTTTGTTTTAATGAATTGTTCTGCCTCCAGGTCTTCTGCGGGGTTTTCAGTGACCATTTTATTCAAGGTTTATCATAATGATTTTCCAAACCTCTGCTTTTAAATTCTTTTTCCAGCTTTTTTATTATGTAGACTATATCATATATTTGTGACCTGCTGAAAGTATTTTTTCATCTTCTTATTCTTATTGCCCTATCGAATTAGTGGATGTTGGCGACAATTCTGGCATACTCCTCTCGACCTTGTGTGGCTCTAAAAAGTGCATGGGCATCGAGATTTGTCCAATCCCTTATGTTTTTAAGCCATGAGTATTTCTTTCTTCCGATGCCTCATTTTCCTTCTATCTTCCCTTCTATTATAAGCTTTAAGAAATGGTAGTTGAAATTTCGAAATATATGACCCAGATAAGCAGTTTTTCTTCTTTTTATTATTGGCAGCAATTTTCGTTCTCTGCCCATTCGATTTAATACTTCGACATTTGTTGTGTGATTTATCCAGGGAATTTTAAGTAGTCTTCTAAATACCCACATTTCAAAGGCCTCCAATCGGTTCATTACATTGGTCTTTATGGTCCAGGTTTCTACACCATATAGCAGTATAGAGTAAATGTAACATTTTACAAAGCGGTATCGAAGCGTTTAATTGAGTCTGCTGTTGCTTAGCAAGGTTCTCATATTAGTAAATGCTGTTCTGGCTTGCTCAATCCTGCTACGTATCTCTATGTCTGGATCTAGATCTTCAGTTTTCGAACTACCGAGATATCTAAACTTTGGGATTTTATGGATGTTCTTGTTGTTTACTCTTATATTTAATTACATATTTCGTGTTCTACTAACCACCATTACCTTCGTCTTGTCTATATTAATCTTTAAGCCCAGTCGTTCTCCTTCAGTGTTTAATCTATCTATCAGTCGTTGTAGCACTTCTTGACTATCAGTTATTATGACTGTATCATCAGCATAGCGAATATTACTAATAGTCTCTCCATTGATTTTGATTCCATCTTCAGTGTCACTTAAGGCTCTAATTTTTTCATCGGCAAACAAAATGCTATCGATACAGTTGTCGCCAATTGTCACTAACATCCATCCACATTTTTTTTTCAATTTTTTTTGTTTAATTTATATATAGCCTGAGGAGATCTGACAAAGTTTTGCACTTCGTTTATTTTTGGGAGTTTGAATTGGAAAAGCATACAACAAAAATTTACTTTAATTTACTTTCTGCTTCAGTAGTTTATTATGTTGTAAGATATTTTAATATGTCAGGTTAAGTATTCATTAGGCATTCAATCTACACTTAGTTGGTAATTATTCATACATGAACACATCAGTTTATCTTACTACTTCAATCTGAAAAAAAAATGTGGTATTATCAAAAAAAAAATTTCCTCTATTATGGTAAACACATAAACAAGCTTTGGTAAAAACTTACTTGAATAATAATATTTTTTAAGGTGAGTTATTCACATAAAAAAAATTGGCTTTACAAGGCGCAGCCCAGCCCTGTCCTCGGAAGTTGATAAAATCTAAAGAGATGCACAAAGGGGGATATGAGTTCCGTTTCCCCGGTTTGAAACAACTTCAAAATAACACCATTTTTGGCGGCGCGTTGATTGATGATATCGACGGAACTTTTTATCGAAAGCTGTTTGGGTTCGATCAGCGATGGAAAGTGGAAAGAATCTGCCTGTCGCACATTGATTGTTACAAGTAACAAGAAAAAAATACATTAATCTTGCTGGCAGAGCATTTCAAGCGATCGTATTGTTCAAGGAAGTGTTTACAGTGTTTTCCATTGAAAACATTTTGTTCAAGATGTTGCTCTTAAAAAACTTTTTAGCTAATGGAATTTTTTTAAAAAGCATAAAAAATGCTGAAAACATATTAGGTTTTTGGAATTACAAGGTTAAATCAAATTATTTGTTGTATATATTAAGTACAAAGGCAAAGAACAATCACTGTCATATATTTAAATTGTCGTTTTAAATGCCAATGTCATTTTATACTGTAAAAATTGTGGAACAAAACACCTACACTGAAATTATTTTTCAAGATCGTTCATATTTACAGCAATATTTAAAAAATAGATATAATATGGAATAAAACACGCTTTTTCCATAAAATAATAATAAAAAATCTATCCCCTGTGTGGCTCAGTGGTAAGAGCGCCTACCTTTGAATCTAAAGGTCGTGAGTTCGAATCTCACCTGGGTGGAGAAATTTTCGTTTATTAAAAATTAATAAATGAAAATAATTTCTATCCTTGTGCGATCGGTACTCACCGGAGGGACCGCAGACGTTCGGATACAATTAGCCTCTCTTAGCAAAGACAATGACGTCGACTTTGCTAAATATCAAGACAATTACTCTACACACACACTACACTCTACACTAGGTACCTGACTGTAAAAATTCACTGTACCATGCCAATGACTATTAGTTGTCGACGCATTAAACTCAATAAAAAAAAATAATAATAAAAAATCTATTGCAATAACTTTTTAGAAGAATTTCAACACTCATATCACTGCAAATAATTTATATTTTAAAAGTTAATTTAAATTATATATTTTTTATGAATACTTAACTGTTTGAATCAAAGCAGAATTTATACTGCTGTTTAGAAACGATTACATAAAAAGATAAGATGAAGTTTTCTCAATACTACATTATTATCACATCACTATAAATACCTAACTTATATTGTAAAAGACAGTTCTTTTTATAATTATTAAACTGTTGAAATCAAAGTCGAATTTGTACTGCCGTTCTGAAACAATAACATAAAAAATGAGACGAAGTCTCCTCACTACTAACATTACTATTACCATACATTGACATGTATGGTGATAGTAATGTTACTGCCGTGTTAAAATAATATTTTTAGGAGGTCATTTGACAGAATATGATTCACATAATAAGTAAATAATACAACATTACGTAATAACAACTTTAGAACTTTAGAAACTATGCCGACAATTCTTATCGGTACTCGAAGTATAATAAATGGTTTCACACCCTGTCCAGCCGAAATGTACGTAAAAAAAAATAAATCTATATACCGTATCGAAACTTTGTGTCTCTATTCCAGGTATTTTCTTAGAGCTATAGAAATGTATTTTGGCAACACGTTTTTAATTGTTGGCCATTTTGACAGCTGTCAAGTGATTTATGTTAAGTTTGGTTGGGCATTTCAGCATGGATAGAATTAATGCCTGAACAAGGATTTCAAATTTTGCAAATTTATTTTAAACATTGTTGTTAATATGGTTATGTTCGAAATTCGTCAATTTTATAATCAACATAATAGTCTACCTGTTTAGGATAAACTTAAGAGGTCGCTGGTTAAATAATATTGGATAAACAATTATAAAGAAAAATGCAATATTTGTTTGTACATAACATTAGCGAAAATAGCAACTATCAATTGAAAATAAATAACGAAATTAACTGGTTTTACTCATTATTGTTGTTTTGTACAAAGAACATACATTTACCCTCTGTAGATATTGATGTCGTAAGATTCTTAGCCAGGGGAATGTCGCTGGCCCACGTCGGGACGCCCGCCTCGGAGGCACGAGAACTCGTTGTTTTTCTTTCACTGTCTTGGTCTGAAGTGCAGTGCGTCTTGAGAATCTTGAGATCGTCACTAGGGCAAAAACCATCCTCTAACCGTTAGGTGGTCAACATCTCGTAGGCCAGGGCATGCCATAAATCAACCCTATTGTAGGACAATTTTGAATGGCGATAATTTAAAGCTATTTAAAGTATTGTTACGGTAATACGAAACCTTACACTTGTTTTAATCTTTGTGACAAAGAATACAAAGTAGAAAGCCAAATTCTGCGTACTTCAATCATGGTAGATGAGATAGCCAGTTTAAATTTTACGAAATAACAGGAAATAATATATTTTAAAAAGGTATTTAGAATGCAGCATTAAATTAAATCACATTACAGTACCGTAACAGAAAAATACTAAATGTAAAAATATTAAAAGAATTCGTTCATACTTTCCCAAACACTACCAGAACAATGAATTCGATTTACCATAAAACGTTTTCGCACCAAGTTTACTACAAATTATAAAACGCTTTCACAGAGACATCAGTCAATGCGTATAAAAGAAGTTGTTGCTGCTGTAGAGCGTAGCATACAAGAAGACTCGAATCAGTATCTCCGTTATCGTGCAAAGTAATTGGATATGTGTCCATGTTCTTTATGGGAGATTGTGTGGAAAGATCCTAATTTGCGTGCTAAAAAAAATCTAACTTGTGCAGGAATTGAAGATAAACTATCATTTAGCAATGCGTACATGCGGTGAATGGGTCCAAAACCAGATTGCCGTTGATCCCGATTTTCATAAGCGAATTATGCTCAGATTTGGTTGAATAGCTAGTTAACAAACAAAACTGCCATATTTAGAATAAATTAAATCTTCAAATGTATGTTGACAAACCATTACAACTAGAAAAACTGACCGTTTGGTGTGCATTGCGGGCTGGAGGAATCAACGATCCGTACTTCCTCAAAAACGATGCTGACAAGAACGCAACAGTCATTGATGAACGCTATATAGCCAAGACTACTGACTTTTTAATTTCTCAATTATAAAACCATGATACGGAGGAGTTGTGCTGTCGGTGTGTTACTGTCTAGTGTCCCGTTTCGGACCCATGAAGTGGCCTCCAAGATAGTGCGATTTAACACCGCTAACTGTTTTCTGTGGGGATATGTAAAGTCGTTAGTCTACGCGGATAAGCATGAAACGATTGACCACTTGAAGGATAATATTTGGATCTTAATGTATTGGTTATACCGATTATAAAAATTTTATTGTATTTGTTTTAGCACAGCCACCTAAAGTTACAAGCCATGAAGTAGAAATTTGGCAACAATTAAGGTAGTCCTGTTTGAATTTGGCAACTGAATATTAAGTGCTTTTATGTATCTAGTCAGGTATTTAAGTTTATTAAGTTTGTTTCATCACTTGCTTATTCGTTAGCTTTGGTTGTTTTACGATAGTCCGTAGGAGTGTGTGGTAAATAATCTATTTCACAAATTTATTTGACCATTTATTGGTTAAATAAATACTCTTGTGTGTTTCGCGAATGTTTTTCTACAACAGGAAAAGGAATAAGTTTATTTAATTTAATTAATGAATAATTAAAAATTTAGTCATCAATTGAGGACCTTGCTGCAAGAAGGGGGCAGCTCCATTTATAGTAACTTTTGGGAAAATAAAAAAAACGTTTTATAAAAATTTACTCATGTATTAATTACAATAAAGCAGTTTAGTTAAAAGATAATCATATTGGTACACCTGTCAAATTTTTCCTTTATTTATATAAGCTTCCTTTTTCAGAAAAAATGCAAAAAAATTTGGAGCTGCCCCTCTCTTGCACCAAAATGACAAAAAAATGGTATCCATTGTAGTTATTATTGGAAAATAAAGAAAAAGTTACTGCAAAATATGTTTATTATTATTAAAAATTAACAAAAAAACGTTTTTTCTTTTATATTCAAACACAAAATCAGTCTATTCGTCTGCTTGGTCGTCGTCATCCGTGCCTGAAATCTGAGAAGCATGGTTATCATTACCAATGTCATCACATTTAAGGGATTGGTAAAACTCCATTTCGTTGGCTGGAACGTAGTTGGTAGCTAACTGCATCACGTCTTTGTACTTGGCCTTTTTTACGGGTATTGATGACTCGTACACCATCAAGTTAGTTTCAACTGAAAGATTATCTTTATTGTCCCTCAAAATGTAGTACGATTCAAAAATAGGAATACCAGTTGAAACAGACACATTAACTGTATCCATGTGGTCATTGCTGTATTCCAAAATCCGGTATTGAGAAATCTTAAACCTCTGTTTTTGAGAATTCATTATAACCTTTTTAAAATGGTTCTCAAAATGACTGCTAAAGTTGAAGATCATATCTTGATGAACCATAATGGGTATGAAATGTTTGGATGTCTGTTGAATAAACTGACAGTATTGTGTAGGAGAGAAAATATAATCTTTTTTTCGTAAAAACTTTTCTATAACACCAAAACAACGGTCACACGGTAGGAAACTGTGTTCAGGAAAACGATGTTGAATATTATTCTCCAAAGACGTGGTTCTTACAAGAAGATGCAGAAACTGTAGTATCGTTGAATTTTTATTTTGAGCTGCAGCATTATCGGAAAAGAGGTACAGTTGTCTGACATTTTTTGGAAGGATATTTTTTATGTAGTGATAAAGAAAAGAAACAACTTCATTCGGTGATTTTCTAGCGGTTGTTCCATCGTAAATGTAAAAATGAGCTTTGCCGGTTTTGCCCGAATGTATGCAAAAATTGTAGACCCATAGTTGACGTTTGTAGAAGGCTTCGCCCGCCGGAATTTGCGGCAGAGGAAGATTCTGCTGAAAATCAAACGTTAAAATTTCTATGTCGTTATTTTGTTGGCTCAGTTTTGTCTTTTCTTTTAAGTCTGTAAAAAAACGACTTGCTTTAACCTCATGTACTTTCTTTTCAAGTCGTAAATTTTCCTTTTCAGTATCATCAAGAGCTGGATCTTGAAGGCTATTGTGTAATATGTCACATCTTTTGCAGGTGTCTGAACGAGGCGCCCCAAAACTATAATTAAAATTTGCTTTAAAATACCTAAAATAAAAATCGTAGGTTACTTTAGGTTTATAGTTTTTATCAACAACACTTTCCGGTTCATTCACTTCCAAATAAAGTTCATGCATCTTTTTAACATTGAGATCAGGAGACAAATAAAAACGGGACGTTTTCACTCGGCTGTAGTGTGACTCACGTCGTGGAAAACTTTTTATGTCATTATCTACCTTCTGCAGTAAATCTTTTGAAATGCGGTTTTTTCTATTTTTATGTTTACCTTGTTTGCTGTTCGGGGGTGTAATGTTGTTACTGCGCAAAGTTTTAGCAATATTATCCACTCGTTTTTTGGATATCCCGTGTATTGCTACGAATGCACTCCTACAAACTCGTATTTTTTCCATATCCAGCTTAATATAGTACTTGTGAGCACAACTACGCCTCACTCGCTCACCAGTTTTTGCTCGAGTTCTGGCAACATTGCTTGTTATTATTAAACCACCCAAGTAGATAGTTTGAATCTGTTTGTCTCCTATTTAATTAAAGTTTTCTAAAACTACTTGCCTCTGTTCTTCGTTCACCTTTTCAAAACATTTAAACTTACATTCACAATTAGGTCCAGTTTGCCTAGGTCCCACACTACTACCTTTCCAGTTAACATACTTTTTCCTTCTGCAATACACTTTTTCTTAATGTTCCGTTTCCACTTAGCTGGATCAACACTTTTTCTATTCTTCGCAAAACGAAACATTCTGAACCTCGTTTTGAGTTGTATTGACTGGAAGCTTGTGTTTTTTTACACGCCTTCTTTTCACTGAAGGCCCTGCTTCATCAGGATCAGAGCTTTTTTCCGATTCGGATGGATTACACAGATCAGACGAACCTCCACTAAACAGACTAACATTATCAAAATCAGATTCTGTACCACTCATGATACAAATAAATAATAAAAAACACTTAAAAACAAATAAACAGTTGTATAGAAACACACGTGGTCAACTTTCGTAAAATGCACTGGGAGAATACGTTAGACCGTTAGAGCAATGGACTTCAATCGACTGAATCATAGACTGAATACTAAAAACTTCCGTTAAATTCATTCGAGGCCAAGTTAACGGTTACAGCCGAAGCGTCTCGATGTTTGGCGAAAGAAGGGGGCAGCTCCGGAGCTGCATCCGTCTTGCAGCAAACAATTTCGGAGGCAGGTACATAAACAGTTATAGGTTTACCATTTATGAATGGATCTGATTCTTTCTTGCACCAATCGAGTCACCTAATTATTTTACATAATATTCATATATACACTAAAATTTGACCAAAAATGGAGCTGCCCCCTTCTTACAGCAAGGTCCTCAATTGAGTAAAATTTAGTCAAATGAGCATTGGGATAAGCCAAACAAAATTAGTTGAAATGTACAGCATTTCATTGTGTGCACCAGTGCAGTTATGCTTCCACCGCATTTTTTTATGTAAATAATTTTTGTTCCTGTTCACGGCTCTGGATTAAATTTCAATTTAAATCCTCCTCCTCCTCAGTCCTAATCCCTTTTGAGATGTGGTGACACCATAAGGCCTTTACAGTGTTTTCTTCTTCTTCAAGTGCCCTGTCCGTTGCGAACGTTGGCTATTAACATGGCAATTTTGATCTTGTTTGCGGCGCTTCTGAATAGTTCGACCGATGTGAGCCCGAACCACTTCCGCAGATTTTGGAGCCACGAGTGTCTTCTCCTGCCTGGCCCTCGCTTACTGTCTATTTTTCCCTGGACAATCAATTGTAGCAGACGGTACTTATCGTGTCTCAATATGTGGCCTAGATATTCAAGCTTTCTTTGTTTAATTGTATTCACGATTTCTTTCTCCTTTCCGATTCTTTGGAGTACCTTTATGTTGGTGACATGTTCGGTCCAGGATATACGAAGAATGCGTCGGTACACCCACATTTCGAATGCTTCTAGTTTTCTCGTTAGCGTCTCCGTCAGCGTCCAGGCCTCCACGCCATACAGCAAGATCGGAAAAATGTAGCATTTAACTATACGTAGTTTTAGGGGAAGAGACAAATCCTTGCTTATGAGGAGCTTTTTCATATTGCTAAATGCTGCTCTAGCTCGTTCTATTCTCGCCTTAATTTCTATGGTCTGTTCCCATTTTGCATTTACGTTGGTGCCAAGGTACACATAAGATTCTACATGGTCAATTAATATGTTACTTATCCGTAATTGTCGAGCAGGTTGTTGCTTTTTGCTTATCAGCATCCACTTTGTCTTCTTGAAGTTGAGGCTCAGGCCGTATTCCTCACTAACTAAATAAAGTCTTTCCATTACTTGTTGTAATTCGTCTATGGTACTGGCAAGGATCACCGTGTCGTCGGCGTATCTTATATTGTTCGTTAACTCGCCGTTTATTTTAATACTCTCATTTGCATTTTCCATACATTTGTTAAATATTTCTTCGAAATACATATTGAATAGGAGTGGGGATAATATACACCCCTGACGGACACCCCTTTTGATCTGCACGCTTTCGGTGAGTTCGTTGCCAATTTTTGCTCTTGCTGTTTGACCCCAGTATAGGTTTGCCACAATTCGAATGTCCTTGTCGTTACAGTGTTTTAACGATTTTAATTTAAATAGGTAATGATAAAAATGATACCGTGCTTTTAGAGTTCTATGTTTAGAATCGCAAGACGAAAATAAAAACGCACAGCACATTAATTGTTACAGTCAATATCTGTGTGTCACCATAATTCAGTTTGATTCAAATTCGAACACTAATTGTGTCATTTAGTCGTCTGATCAATTAATTTTAAAAAAATGAAGCCTTTTAAATCAGTAGCATCAAAAAGAAATCGTGTTGTTTTATCAATTGAAAAAAAAAACAGAAGTTATTGCAGATCTAAAGAAATGTGGTTTTGCTGTCGCATTGAGTTATAAATAAATACCCTTTTTAACTGCCGCCCGCAATAAACTTTTTCGGAAATTTACAATGTATGATTCACAAGGGTCATTGTTGGGGTTTGACCATTTGCACCCAATAATAAGCAGGTCATAATAGACAACTGTATAATACAACTGTTTCACATCTTTATAAAATATGATAGAATACTGGACAATTTAAAGCATTTAAAAATAACTGACACAAGTTATACTTGAAAATACGGTTTATACAGATTTTCGCTTTCGCTTTCGCTTTTAAACAACTCTTTTTGTTTTAATGTGTTTCACTGACAATAAGGCAAATATCAGGAGTTCAAGACGTCATCGAAAGAACCACGATGCTTTAGTGGAACTGGGCAGGGAGCCATAACACAAGTTGGACAGTGGACAAGACGTATTATGGAATGGAGGCCCAGAAACTCTAAAAGAAGCCGAGGACGACCACCGACTAGATGGACCGATGGACCGATGGACCAAACAACTTTTTTTCAAAAACGCCATTAAAACAATATTAAACATCTTATATTGCTCCGAATGGCTTCACTATAGAAAGTTAATGTTTTAGAAAACTACATATTCATATGTATGCACAGTATTATTGTTGTTTGATACAAGATTAGTTTATAACGAGTTAATTAGTCTGTCATTTCAGTTCTCGTTACAGAGGGAGTCTACTGTATACTGTATATTCAGTGTTACACATTAGTCATGTATGATATGGCACTTTTGTGCTGATACTTTATGGTGCCTCATATGTATTGACACCGCGACAATAAAGTGTCCTGACACAGTAATACCGTCGTAACACCCCGAGTGTTCCCGAGCAACGCAATTCACTGTAGTAGTGCGATTTGATACAAGATACAACAAAACGAGACAGTGTGTTCCTTTGATTTGTGTCCTGTGTTTGCAAAATGTTTTATTTGTGAAAAGGTCAACTCTCGCTCAGAGTCTGTCACAACTATTAAGTCTGCTTTTACAATATTTGTCCTTATGTCGATATTTTAGCAGAATATCGTCATTTTGTAAGGATATAAGCAGTCTCTTTATTTAGATTATTTTTTATTGGCTCAATTTGTACTTAAAAAAATTATTTATAAGATTAAATTTTTTTTATACTATTAAATACATTAACAATAAACTCAAGAGTAAAAATGTTAAAGAAATAATAGAAAGAAAGGGAACAATATAACAAAATTTCAAATTAATATTTTTTTCCGCAAATCGCCAGGAAATTTTGACATTCCTGTCAAAATTTCTTGAAGAAAAAGTCAGGACTTCCTTACTGTAAGGAAATGTCATTTCCTTACTGTAAGGAAATGATATTTCTGTACAGTTGTTAGTGTTCTACATAAATGATAGAAAACACATTGCTTATAAGGAATTAATTTATATTTTAAAAACATCAAGTCATGGCTGAATACATTTTTAAGATCCATTTGTTATATTTACAGTAATTTGACAGTTAGTACAATTATTAAACATTGGAGGAACACTCTTAGAACTATGAGAAACATTTTGGACAACATGCAGGGTGGAAGTGTCATTTTGTTGAATATTTTGTACTGTGAAAATTTTATTTGCCACCTCGACCTTATTGTTAAGCGATTCTTCGATATATCCTTCAGCAACTTTTGATGACTTCCATCCGCCATGCCTCTTTAAACTAGTTATGTCGGCACCAGAGTCAACCAATATTGTTGCAGAAGACCGACGAAAGCAGTGACCAGTATATTCTGTCGGATTTACCAAGTTTAAATAAGTAGCAATTATTTTGGGCATTTTTCTAAATTGATGAATTCCTACCACTTGTCTACAACCCTTTCCGCTTTGATATTTAAAGAAAAATCGGTCACTGTTCATATTTTCTGGTCTTAACGAAACATACTTTCGATAAACATTCAAGTAGATCTGATTAATTACAAATGATCTTGGTTTGTTGGTTTTCGAATCAGGTATGCTGATTAAAAGCTTAGATTCTAAGTCTTCTATATTGTGTACAGTCATTCGGACTAACTTATCCATTCTACAGGCCCCAGAAATACCAAATATTACAGCCACCTAAAAAATAAATAAAGCTATAATCTAAATAGAAATTAAAACCTTGTAAATTACCTTAATCATTAAATTTTCTTTATCTGGAGCTTCCTGGATAAATTTTTCAATTTCTTCCTTCGTTAAAATCTTAGATTTCTTTGCCCTATAACCTTGAGCTTGCCGTTTCAATAAAGAACGAAGTTTTTGAGTATGTAGATATATCTACATTGTGTTTAAGTGCAAGGGTTGACTTCAGCATTGAATAATTGGCCCATAATGTTGAAGATTTCATCTTTAAACAAAGGTCTAGGAAGTATGCCATTACAACATTTTCTGAGAAAGAACTCGTATTTTTACTCATGCGATAATCCACAAAACGTCTGTACGCATTTTCGTACTTTTCTCTTGATTTCTTTGGCAATAATTCTAATGAAGCAGTATTCACTGCCTCAACCAGCTCTGGAGGAGTCCCAGGAATGGAAATTTCATCATCACTTATCATTTTACTTTCGAGAACACCAGCAATTAAATTTATAAGCGTCAAGTTTGACAATTCAACCTCAATACGTTTCCATAGTAACCCAAGTAATTTTATCAGGAATAGCACCATTTATTTGGGAATAAAATTATCGCGATTTTTTTAAATCAATCAATATCTGTCGAATTTTAAACGATTTGCGGAAAAATAGTATGTTTACCTCGTAGGAAAAGCCACATTCCTGGACTCTGTGTTGCTAAGTCTCGGCTTGCGCCTCGACTTAGCAATCTTCACAGTCGTCCAGGAATGTTAAGCTTTTCCTACCCGGTAAACAATGTACTATTAAGTACATATTCATTATAAAATGACTTTATTTATTATTATTGTATTACTGTATTTTATATTTATTGAAAGCAAGTGTTTATACTAATGCCCAAACATACATGCTTAATTTTATTTAAGAATGTATGTGCCCACTGACTATTAGTGCTTTGTCTCTTAGTGCAGATATTTAGTTTACTGTTTTCTCAGTTCTCCTGGTTGTGATAATGTCATTCGCGGCTTGGTCATGTAATTTCAAACGACTGTCGCTTCTCTGTGTTCGTATTTCTCTACACCCATAATTATAAATATTACCGCTTATAAATGTTTTGCTATAGTGCTAAATAACTAACATATTTATTTTTATTTTTATTTTTTTATTTAGTTAAAGATTAAACTATTTTGCTTAAACCGACCCTTCGCCAAAACATTTTCGATACTTATCCACCAGTAAATCAACATCGCGCGGTAAGAGAAACTCTTCCATTCTATTTCGGGCTGAATGAGACTCCACGATAGGCCCATTTGCAATCGGAGGGCGAAGTGAATACGTGCTTTTACCTGCGAGAAAGAAGCAACCCGTATCTGTTTTAAATCACCTCCATCGTTTTACTTACCGACAAATTCTATCTCTCGAGTTTAACGGTTGGGAGGGTGAGTAGATTGACACTGCTTTTGTTGGCGTATAGGGGTTGTATTGTGGCCGAATCTCCCAAGAAACTTGTCATAATGGATCACAATACAAAGATTATGGTTACGATATTGTTTATGGGTTATCGAGAGAAATTGGAGGTTTGTGTAGTAAGACTTACAATATTCAACTTCTTATAACTGTATTAGAACTTCTACGTATGTTTTCAAATATAATTACACAATTGAACGGCGTTATGCATCACTAGACCAAGCGCCAAAAATTGATTTTGAGATATTTGACTTCAAATAGTCGTAATTTTTTGTTTTTAAAGACAGTTTTTTATGTTTTCTCTAAGTGCGAAACATGGGCGAAGCGTAAGAATAGAGAAGGTAGACATTGTCTACCCAAATAGAAAAATCGCCAGAATATTTTTAGAAATGTCTTTAAAAATAGTTAATATTAGCCAAACATACTAAAAATCACAAAAAGATGGAAAACCAACAGGACATTTCAATCATAAATAGTACGCGAAGTTTACATGTCTTTGCGGCAGCGAAACTGAAAATAAATTATATTGTTTTCCTTGTCTGTTATTTGGAGACGCTTTATCGTGGACTGAAAATGGAATAGATAATATAAAAAATTTTGTGGACAAAGCTAGCAAACACGCTACCTAAAAAAATCATATTTCGTCGCATAAAACTGTTCTATTTATTATGAAAAGTTCGAATACAACTTTTGCAATTGACCACAGAAAAAAAAATTGATGCTCAACGTCACAACAAGCGTACTGTTAAAAATCGCAAAATTGTCGGTCGTTTAATAGATGTAGTTCGTTTGTTGGCTTGTCAAGAATTAGCTTTTCGAGGACATGATGAAACTGGTACATCAAAAAATAAAGGTTAGTAGAAGTTACTAACTTTTAATCACATTACTATTGCAAAAATATATGTTATTATAAATTACTCTCAACTCTAGAATTTTCATGAACTATATTTGTAGGAAATTATTTGGAACTGTTAGATCTACTTGCTATGGAAGAATCTAATATGCGTGATCACTTAGAAGCCAGTAACATTTTTAAAGGCACATCCAGCGAAATTTAAAATCAGTTGATAGAATCGGTGGAATGTATTATCAGACACAAAAGTTTTAAAGATTTGCAAGAAGCGGACTTTATATATGTTCAGGCTGATGAAACAACTGATGTATCCTGCAAATCCCACTTTAGTGTAGTATTAAGGTATGTGTACAAAAAAGACATATGAAAAATTTATGGGACTTTATGACGTGTCTATGGATAAAATAGCAAATTATTTTGCAGAAAAAATTATTTATGTTTTACGTTCCAACGAGATAAAAAATGATAAATTAATATGCCAAACATTGCTAGTGTAATGTCGGGCGACAAAGGTGGCGTTCAAACTAAAATTAAAGAAACTGCCCTCGCGCCATTTTTATTCATTGTTATGCACACCAATTAAATTAACTTCTACTCTATGGTTAAAAAAAATTAACGATGTAAAACTTTTTATTTGTAACTTATCCGCTTTTCATACATTTTTTAGTAGATCTCCGTTAAGAACTGTCAAAGTGACCGGATGTCACAGAAATAATTATAGAATCAGACAAATTTGGCTCAGAGAGTACCAACTCAGCAATTGGTATTAAAAAATTTTATTAAATTCTAAATGTTGTGCTTATGTTACGTCTTTTTTACAAAATTTTTATTTTTACAGACCACCTCTATTTGATTTTACAGTCAAAAATTTTTGTCGATGTAGGCTTATGTGTCGAAGAAATACATAAAATGACACAGAATATTAAAAATCTGAGAAACGACAATACAATTGAAATATGCGTAAATGAGTGCACCAATATATTTCAAACAACTCTTGGTGTTAACACAGTAAACAATTTTAAAACAATAGGTTTTGAAATACTGGATACAATCTGTACGCAATAACAACAAAAATTCGAAGACACCCATTTACTCTCTTTCGTCAACTTACTAAACAAAACCAGTTTGGTAAATTATAATACATAATTTTCAAAAAATCTCTTAGTTGTTCTAGATAAAGTATATCCTGAAACTTTTGATATGAGAAAATTAGAAAACGAGTTGAGTGTAATTTATTCAAATGAACAAAAACATTTAGAACCTTACCATCTTTTTTTATATATTTTTGACAACAGTTACAGAAGTATGTTCTGAATGCAATAAGTTACTAAAATTATTTTTGACCATTTCTCTAACAACAGGCTTCATCTGAAAGATCTATGAGCACTTTAAAAAGAATTAAAACATATTTACGGAATTCAATGACTACTGAAAGACTATCCACTTTAAGAATTGAAAAGGATGTGGTGCACTCAATTATTCAAGAAATGAAAGAACAAGCTATTGACTATTTTGTTAATAATAAAAATAGAAAAAATTAACTTAATATATAAAAAATTTAATATTTATTAAATTCACGAGGAAACTAAGTTCCTGTAGCTGGCTGTATACCATATATCACAAAAAATTTGTTTAAAATCCTTTTGAAAGGTATATAAAATGCCTCAAACGGGCTATCACAAACACATTGCAAAACGTTTTCGGATTTAAACAATCCATCATCAGTGCAAACGGTTGTACATGCTAGTAGCCACCAAATATATGGGTAAAAACACTTTAAATGTTATAAATTGTGAAGTTGTTTTACATTATTAGTATTTCTAATTGTGATGGTTAAGTTACCGTTGGATAGTAACATGGCGGCGTATGACTCTACATGAGTAAAATGGTCCTGAGACGAAGTGTCTACGAGGAGTTATCAACAGTCCTAATAATGAAAAATATAAAAAAAAAACTTGAACTCAGTGTTAACAGTAGATACAATTTTCTGAATATTATAAAAATAGTAATAAACATTAGTCACCTTGTATGATAAAGTCTAAGTCTCCATAAAATTCGTCTATGTCATTTTTTACTGTATTGTTACTGAAAAAAAAAAGATACAGAGGTTTTGAATCGTTTGGTATTAAGTGCATTAAAGATCTTAAGTCGTTAAGCTTAGGCACAGAAAGTGGCTTGCTATGAGCCAAAGAGGAATCAAGTGGTTACTTAATGATTACATTGCAATAGGGCCGTCCTTTTTGACGTTTCTTGTGACGATCTACTTCAACTTCACTGGTGTTAAAATCAGTTTTTATAAAAATACTTGTGTTTATCCTTCTTATTTTAATTTTTTTTCTTTTAAGCCAGCTACCATACTACTATACTGTTTTTTATGTCTGGTTTATAATCATAGTTTCCAACTTCTTTGTTCCAACGAAGGTCCCTTCATAGGAGTAACGTCAGCGGTTTGGTTTGTTATAGGTTGTTTTATAGAAAAATTTAAGCAATAGCTATACCAATTAATAAAGGACTTGGCCAGGGAGATTTTATCTCACCACTTAAACTGGAAGACGTGTTTAAAGACATAAACTGGTCAAATAAAGACATAAATGTTAAAGGAAGAAAACTGAGTCATTTAAGATATGCTGATGACATTGAAATATTCGCTACAAGTTTGGAAGAACTACAGACCATGATGATGCAACTGTTTCAAGCTTCGAAAAATATAGGTCTTAAGATGACCTTGAAATAAACAAAAATAATGACAAATACTCCGAATTAATTACTATTAAACTGGGAGTAAGCTACAATTAAAGCTTAAAGTACGATTATTGACATTTTAATTTCCAATTCGGACATCGTTCTCAAAATACAAACATTAGTAAATTGTACAAATTTTGTTTTATTGTTACTTAGTGAAAAATCT
The DNA here is from genome assembly GCA_918026665.1 of Diabrotica balteata. Classification (NCBI taxonomy): domain Eukaryota; kingdom Metazoa; phylum Arthropoda; class Insecta; order Coleoptera; family Chrysomelidae; genus Diabrotica; species Diabrotica balteata. The sequence continues at coordinate 162,713,894 of OU898276.1, read as the reverse complement.
TTCTAATAATTTAATTTTATCTGACTCATTTATAATGACAATTCAGACATACATCATACATTTTAAAGTAGACTACTTTAAAATGATATAACCAATAATGTTTCGTTGCGCTCCTGGGACGACTTTACTTATAAGATAGTTCATTCGATTACATGAAATCAACTTTAACATGAGAATATTTGTCAGAAAAAATCATATCATGTAATTCGACTTTAAAAAGACAAATACATGCCATAACTACAGTAAAATTCTCCTGTTAGTGATTCCATAGTAAATTATGATGGAAAAACCAGGAAAAAAAAACGAATGTTTTGGATTAAACTTGAGGTCGCTGGTTAAATGATGTTGGATAAGTAATTATAAAGAAAAATGCAATATCAGTTTGTATATAAAATTAGCGAAAATAGCAACTATCAATTGTGAATAAATTATGAAATTAACTGGTTCTGCTCATTATCGTTGTTTGTACAAAGAACATAGACTTACTCTTTAATTCTATTGATGTATTCGTACCAGGCTGAAGAGATGGTCGCGGTACCGATGCCCGGAACGACCGCCGAGGCGATTCACACCAGACCGGTCAATGTGGTGCGTTTCGTCCACTATGTTACGAAGAAGTAAAGTGCGTTGAGATGGTCAAAGCTAAGTAACCCTCTAAGCGGTGGTCTGAGAGGGTGTAACAATAAATCATTCTATTGTCGGACGATTTTGAATGGCGATAGTTATCATGGAGATAGTTAAAGCAATTAAGTTAATTGCTTCAGTATCACGACACTTTACAGTTGTGTGTATATTTTTGACCCATACAAAAGAGAAGTCAAATTCTACGTACTTCAAACATGATAAATGAGATAGCCAGTTTAAGTTTTACGAAATAACACAAAATAATATATTTTAAAAAGGTATTTAAAATACAGCACTAAATTAGGTCACATTAAAGCACCGTAACAGAACAAATATTAAATATTAAAATACATACTTTCCCTCCCAAACACCGAATAAAAAATATTAATATAAAAAATCAAACTTATCATAGTTTTTTTCATCCTCTGAGCAGTATTTCAGTTTTCATGCGATTTCTTAGGATCTTTATTAAGTTTTTGACTGATTTCTGAGGAATCGCTCCCAACTCTTCATCTAATACAGTTTTTAGCTCCATTACTGTCGCTAGTGCTGGATTAGGAAATCAAATCTGCGTCTATGTTCATATCATAGGTGCTCGACGGGATTCATATTCGGACTCAATGGAGCCGAGTGCATTACTGTTATATTGGTGTTAGCGGGGTAATGTTTCGTAATACGCGCAGTGGTATTATGCATTAGCACAAAGCCTAAGTAACAGGCGTATGGAACAACGTGGTCTTGGAAAATATCCGTAATATAATGATTCGCTATCAAACCCTCTCCGCGACCACCACCGGCACGAACACAATATCTGTTTTTCGTTTTGAAGATATACCACCTTAAAACATATACGACATAGCTTACTGTTTTTTGACAAAGAGCAAACACCTTTGGATTAGTCATTTTTTCACGCTGTTGGGGAACTAACTTCTATTCTTCCTCAAACTTTACTTTATAAAATAAGTCATCATTTGCCGTATATTTCAGGGCTTTGATTTTATTAACCTTAAAAAAATGTTTACTACCTTACCTGTCAAAGGTGAAGAAAAAAAATTTACCTTGAGATTTCCCTTCATTTTTCCAGGTCGAATGGATTTAGAAAATTTGACATCATTAAACGACTTAAAGAATAAATGTGCTAAATATTCAACGTGGTATGGTTTTGGATTTTTGCGTGCACTGCATATACCAATATATTCAGCAGATACCTCTACCTGTGTGTGACATACTTCAAGGTACTTCTGTTCAATAACGATGTTTCTGTTCATCGCCACATTTATCAAAGCATTTAAGGCTTATTTATAAGAAAGTATGAATTCACAGAAGCAAATTCTTCAGCGAAAACTCCACCTTCGTCTCATTTTATAAAAAGCAGAATGCTTCGTTAGTTTTTAAATCCAATACACAAAAGTTATGCACATTAAGTTTAGATTTGTAATACAGTGATGATACACTGAATTTTGATACTGATAAGAGAGCCAACATCAACTGCAAATACGTAATCTTTTCAGTCCTTATGCTTCCCTTTTTCAGCACGAGCCTGCTCATTTCTTGTTATGTTTTTCTTGTATTCATCTTCATATACAACACACAATTTATATGAAATGCATTTTTAGCAGGCGTCTTTTTAAGGATGAAATAATGGTATGTTTTCCGTATCTAAAATGTTATTAAATTTTGCCACCCATAAGGCAATACGTTGTTTGTAGAACACCAATCCGAAACATAATAATCATGAACCGACTTTTTTGATAATAAACCGTATGGGCACGATTTCACGTTTAAACTACTTTCGAACGGTTGACGTAACACGGAGTTGGCGCTTTTACCGTACTGCGGGTCTTGTGCATGGAGGTACCTTTTTTTGGGTAGGCTATTTGAAAATTTCACGATAAAAATTGGGAAATCACGGTTTGTCAACTGATAAATAGCTGGGTAAATAAAGCAATACACAAATAAAACGATATTACGAAAAAAGTGGAGTTAGCTTGTTTGCAGATTAAGCCAACCATATTAAACATTTTATTATAAGAATTGATGGAAAATTTGCTTTTCAAGATAAAGAAAGATAAAAAGAGTAGTAACACCCTTTTTTGGCCTGATGTAGAATACACGGATATGACAGTTGAAGACGATATCGTAAAAACCCCTTAAAGACAGAAGGAATCATTTTATTTGTGTCGTAAATTTTCTCATTCATCAAATAAATTAAATAAATTAAAATTAAACACTAAAAAATTCGTTTTTTCTTGCACTTTTAAATTATTATTTAAAATTTCCCCAAAAATATTACACGCTGTTGTAAGCTAAAGTCCATTGTCACAAGTACCCCAAATTGACGGGAAAGTGTGAACCATGGATACTTAAAAAAAAATGAACACAATTTCTACATCTGATGTTACGAACGTACCCAAATTTAAGTACATGTAGTAAAGTCTGTAAGCATTCTAGGAAAAAAAGATCATGACTTAACTCCTAAATTATGCCAAATATGTCATAAAAAGTATCTAACTGAAAACTAGTTCAGACTTCGACGGGTTCACCTTCGTTGTTTTAAGTCAAACTAGGTATTTCAACGGTGCTTTGTTCAGTTTGAATGTGCTGGCTTAGAGATGCATGGACATGAATCAGGATACTTATGTTTTGTAGACTTTGAAAAGGCATTTGATAAAGTTCAACATAAAAATCTTGTAGATATATTAAAAAGCAAAAATATTGACAGTCGTGATCTGAAAATTATATTTAATTTATATTGGAATCAAACTGCCAAGGTAAGAGTTGACAGCCAGTACACCGAAAGTATCAAAATACAGAGAGGAGTCCGCCAGGGTTGCGTGCTGTCCCCACTACTTTTCAATGTCTACAGTGAAGCGGTATTTCAAGAAGCGCTCTCAGACTTAATAGAAGGTCTATCTATCAATGGAGAAGTTTTGAATAACTTACGTTTTGCAGACGATACAGTAATAATTACGGATAACAACAATGATTTACAGAACGTAATGCAACGCCTTAATAAATGCTGTCATGAGTATGGACTGAAGATAAATTTAAAGAAAACTAAATGCATGATCGTGAATAAATCTACACATGCAAATATCCAATATTGAAGATACTTCAATTGAGAGTGTTATAACTATAAATACTTAGGAACATGGATAACATCAGATGTAGAACAAACCAAAGAAATTAAGACATGTATTGAAATAGCACGTACATTATTTATTAAACTTAAAAAGTTTCGTTGTTGTCGGGATATAAGGTTAGAACTACGCCTGAGAATGCTTCGATGTTACGTGTTCTCTACTCTTCTTTATAGTTTGGAAGCTTGGACACTAAAACAAGTTGATCTGAATAAGTTAGCTGCCTTTGAATTTTGGTGATACAGAAGAATCCTACGAATATCATGGATTCAAAGAATGTCAAACATGGTAGTAACTAGAAGGATACGAAATGAGGCGGAAATAATATTAACTATTAAAAGACGAAAACTTGAGTACTTGGGACATGTGATGAGAGGGCAAAAATACGCATTATTACAACTTATTATGCAGGTCAAAATCCAAGGAAAGCGAAATGTGGGAAGACGAAGAATATCATGGCTTAAGAACTTAAGGGAATGGTTTAAAAGCAGTAGTGCAGAACTTTTTAGAGCGGCAGTTAACAGAGTCCGCATAGCTATGATGATTTCCAACCTTCGATAGAAGATGGAACTTAAAAAAGAAGAAGGTGTTTCAAAATTAAATTACTAAGTATAAAATCCAATTCATTGAGTGAGTCAATTTTTTTGCACGAAAGTGAAGTTTATTTTCTGGGTATTCTTTTTGTGATTTTAATACTCAACGGTATTAAATGATCTTAATTTACAAGATCTATGCCCATAATTTTTTTAGTCAAGCAAAAATTACAGCAAAATAATTTTTTGTAGTGAGCGTGACATGTGAACATTAAAGCAACATAAAATTAATGAAACTGAAAGACACTTTGTATTGGAAATAGATTAGCTGAAAAGAATACAAAAGTTTAACGAAATGTTTAAGCCAAAGCAAACAATAAAAGTTCACATGGTGTATTGTTTCAGAAATATACAAAAACTTTTTAGATTAACGGACAATATGAAACATTTATTTTAACGGTAAAATGACATTTCCTTTTAAATTGAGGCATTAAATGTAGTTCAGAAGATCAAATCGATAAAATTTGGTTTATAAGAGTATATAAAACGTAATTTACTATTTTTGATTAAAAATATGCTACGATAATTATACACATTTTAGTTTTTTTATTTAATAAAAAATAATGTCGTCTAAGAATAATTTTTTTTATTAAATTTTTTTTGATTCTATTACTTTAAACGTCTATTATATTAACGATCCTGCAGATAACTTCTATATAACCGTCATAGCACTCACAAATAAAGTAAATATAGATAGTGACCATGGACTGCGGAACCAAAGATACCACAGTAGAGGTAGTCCTAAAGCGATTTCAAGGACATTCTAGGTCGTCAACCAACGAAACTCATATGTATGGCATATTTTCCCAAAACAGCAGGGGGTGTAACAATGTGTATCTCCAGCGCTCGCCGCTAGTCTGCCACTTTTTGGCACGGTCTTCAACCGACACCTACCATTCAATGTGCGCTGGGGATGAAACACCGGCAAAGGTATAAAACAGCATAGATACTGACAGAGGACCAAGTTCTACCAGAGTACAGATCTGGTCAGAACTCTAAACCGGATCTTTGAGTAGTAATCCAAGGCCAATTATCCAGCGAGTTCAAGGTGATGTACTGATCTGTTACGAGCTCCTCACTTAGATATTGGAGTACCAGTATATTAATTGGGCCATAGAAACTCCTACAGCGGCTTTGGAAGTCCTACTGAATCGACTACGACTTCATATCATTCATCATCATTTTGGCTTTACAACCCTGTGTGGGTCCTAGCCTCCCCAAGAATTCTCTTCCAGTCGTCCCTATCCATCGCCTTCCTCTGACAAGCACGTATTTCCATATTTCTCATATCTTGGTCTATGTTATCTAGGAATCTTGTTCTGGGTCTTCCTCTCTACTTTGACCAATAGGTCTATTAAGGAGCGTTTTTCGAGCTGGGTCGGTTTGCTCCATCCGCATTATAGGGCCTACCTACCTCATACGTCCTATCTTAATGTGTTTTACGATATCTGGTTCCTGGTATATTCTATAAAGTTCGAAGTTGTATCCATTTTCATTTACCGCTCCATAGATTCGCCTCAGTATTTTTCTTTCGAAACATCCTCACATGTTTTCATTGCTTTTTGTTAAAGTCCAGGTTTCTGAACCATATGTTAGGACTGGGCGTATTATTGTTTTGTAGAGTTTTACTTTTGTATTTCTTGATATACCTGTAGATTTAAAAAGAAGATTAAGCCCAAAATAGCATCTATTAGCCGTGCAAATTCTGCAGTTTATCTCTGCGGTAATTTCATTTTCAGTATTGACGAGCGTTTCCAGGTATACAAATTCGTTAACTGCTTCGATGACGTCGTTTTCTATAACAAGTGGCCGTCGTATTTGTGGTTGCGGACCTACTTTCATGTATTTCGTTTTATTAATGTTTATTATTAAACTCATTTTTGTAGCCGCTTCCTTTAGTGCTGCATACGCCTTTTTGTAACCGTTCTATCAACAATATTAATATCATCAGCATATGCTAGGATTTGCACAGATTTGAACCGGTAGTTGTAATTTGTGACGTACGTATTACTTTTTCCAGAGCTAGATTAAATAGTATACAGGAGAGTGGGTCTCCCTGACGTAGCCCGTTTTTTGTATTAAAAGGTTCAGAGAGTTCCCCCTGGATTTGTACTCTGCATTCAACTTTTTCAAGGGTTAGTTGGGTTAGATTAACCAACTGATTTGGTATTCCTAGGTCTATCATTGCTCTAAACAATTTTCTTCTATTTAAAGAGTCGTAGGCTGCCTTGTAGTCTATAAATATGTGGTGCGTGTCTACACCATATTCCAGTGTTTTCTCTAGAATTTGTCTCATGGTTGAAATCTGATGAATTGTTGATTTACCACCTCTGAAACCAGCCTGGTATTGTCCTATTATTTGCTCTGCATACGGTGCCATACTATGGCATAGTATATTGGAGAATATTATATACGCTGCATTTAGGAGCGTAATTCCTCGATAGTTAGAGCATTCAAAGATATCTCCCTTTTTGTGTATGGTGCAAAGTATTCCAATATTCCAATCACTGGGGAGGGACTTCTCTATCCATATTTCTTTTATAAGCTGCTGTAGCGCTATTATGATATCGTGGCCACCTTCTTTATATAATTCCGCTGAAAAATTATCTATTCCGGGTGATTTCTTTCTGGCTAGTTTATTGACAGCGTCTTTAACTTCCAGGATCGTTGGTGGATTCTCCTCCCTCTCGTCTGCTCCGCTTACCTCACAGCTTTCGTCTTCCGGGTTTTCTTTTTCTTCCTCTATATTAAGTATCTGATTAAAATATTCCGTCCATCGATTTAGTACGTCTGTTCTTGTTGTTAATAGATCGCCATTCAAACTTCTACATTGATTTGTGTTTGCCTTGAATTCTTTTCTGTTGGTGTTAACTTTCTTATAGAATGTTCTGAATTCTTTCTCTCTGTTGAGGTTTTCTATATACTGAAGTTACTTTTTTAAGTGGTTTCGTTTCTTCATTCTGTGTATTTTCTTTTTTTCTCTTCTCTTTCTCTGGTAATTCTCTACACTTGTTCTAGTCCAGCGGGTAAGCATTTTTGCATAAGCTTCATTTTTTTTCTGTGTTGCTTCTTTACATTCATCGTCAAACCAGTAATTTTTTCGGGTACAAGTTTCTGTTCCTATTTCATCTTGTGCTGCTGACTTAATATCTTTCTTTATCGTGTTCCAGTAGGAGTCTATATCATTATAAAGGCTAAATATAGTTCATTAATTCATAGATTATTACATAATTAGGTACATATAAGGCGGGGGCATATTGCTACGATAGAAAGCTAATCAAGGAAATAAAAGCAGATATTTTAATAGGGCAACGTATCGATGCAACAGTTCTGAAATATATCTTTGACGATAAATTTAAAATAACTATACCAGGCAGGAAAAAATTCAAAAAAGATGTACTCATATAAGCAGAAGCTACCTGGTTCACTGAGGGCTCAAAAACGTCGAGGGCGTAGGAGCTGGTATAGCAGGGATAAAGCAGGGTGTACATTTTTCACAAGTCTATGTAAAGATGTAATAATTTATTAGGTGGAAATAATGACCGTTCATTACTGGGTAAAAAAAGTAGAAAAGCAGAAAACAACGTACTATTTAACTGCCATCTTTAGAGATACCCAGCTGCGCTTAAGGTACTTAATTCTGTAAACGTTAATTTTAAGCTGGTATGGGTTATGTGGGTGCCCCAAATAGACTAAGAGACCGTAGCAAGGTTAGCGAGTCTAAGTACTGGGACACGAGAGTCATGTGGGCATTTAAAAATAAGATAAGATAGCTAAACAAGTCTCATCAATGCCATTTGTTGGACCGAAACCCTTCTGCGGCATTTTAATGGCAGTTACAAGAACAGATATAAGAAAGTAGGTGGCTTCCAAATCTCTTAAATAGTGGATATATGTACCAGAACAAAGGCAGGCAAAACAGTTCGTTCAGGCAAAATACTGACTAGTGTGCTAATAACTTAATCATACAATATAATGAAGCTAAATAAGGCTTAAGTTCAACAGTTCATTGTAACAGCAGTTAAAGAAGATTGAATTTGAAATAGCGGTAAAGGCTTAAAGGTTAAACAAAAACTTATAGTTTATGTATATATAAAACAAAAAAGATTCTGACACTAGTTTCTAGTGGCAGTTAAAAGAAGCACAAGTTAAAATAAGTTAAAGAGAACAAAGCATATATTAACGAACATGTAACCATAAAAGAACGAGAAATACAGAAAACAATTAGAAACATTGCCCAAGAAGAAAGAAATAAAGGAAATGAAGACAAGACTGGAGTAAAAAAATATGGGTAAATTAAAGCAAATGGAATTGGAATGACAAAGAAGGCGCAATAGTAAAACAACATCAAAAAACTAGCAACTAACTGTACTACTGGAATAACGTTAATGAAATAAGCACAGAAAAAGATTAGCGACAATACAAAAAAAAGAGGAAAAAAATAAAAACCGGACCAAAACATAAAAAAAAAATGTCGAAAAGAACGCTTACTTTTAGGAATATGGAATGTAAGAGGCACATATTATGGAGAAGGCAAACTTAAATATTTGGCGAGAGAAATCAAAAAGTTTCATTTTGACATAGCAGCTTTGTAGGAGATGAAACAGCTGGGAAATGATAACAGGTTTTATGATAAGAAAAGAGCTAAAAGAAGCAATAGTAGAGTTTAAACCAAAATAAGACCGCATATTTTATATCAGGTTCAAGGGAAAACACCAGACAATCACCCTTATAGATATTAACGCGCCTTCAGAAAATGATAATGATGTGAAAAAATGTTTGTACAGTAAATTAAACAGAAAAATTGAAAATATACCCAGATATGATATTAAAATTATTTTAGGCCACGCAAATGCTAAAATAGGAAAGGAAGAAGTTTTTAGATTGACAACAGGAAAATATTCTAAACACAATGAAGCTAATGAGAAAGGACAATTCCTGATAGATTTTGCAAGAGAAAAAAATATGAATATAATAAGCACATATTTTGAAAGAAAAGAAGCACACAAGAAAAACCAAATAGACCACGTGCTTATCAAAAAGAAGAATAGCAATGTACAAAGAAAATAAGAATATACAGAGGACCAGAAGCTGACTCAGATCATTACATGATGAGCATCAAAATTAAGTAACTGATATCAGAAAACAAAAACAAAATAATAGAAAAGAAATGTATAAATAACCCAAGATTAGCAACAAAAAAGAACAAGAAATGTACGAGGAAACAAGGGAAAGAGAACTGAAAAAGACACAAATAGAAGAGCAAACTGAGAACAAATGGAAAAACATAAAGCAAGTACAAAGCAGCAAAATAATGTAATAAACAAGAGAATAAAAAGGGAAAAGACTGGTTCGACAGAGTGTGCCAAAAAGAAACAGAACTAAGAGAATCATTAAGGATGAAAATGGTCACAAAAGAAACAACAGAGACAAAGAATAGATATATGGAGCAAAGACAAAAAGTAAAGAGGATGCTTAGAGAAAAGAAGAAAAAAACAAATAGAACTCAAACTAAAAGAAATAGAACAAAATTACAGATATAAAGAAATAAAAACCTATATCAAGGTGTTAGAAATGATAAAAGAGGTTTCTAATAAAAATCCATATTAGTTAAAAACAAAACAGTGAATAATATAAGCAGTGAAGCAAAAATAATCGAAAGATGAAAAGAGTATTTTGATAAATTACTAAATGGCAATAATTATTTTACTAAAAGTCAAACCAAAGAGAATGTATGGAAGTAGAAACAAAAATCGAATACTTAGAAGACGTAGAAGATAATTCACCCAGCACAGAACAAATAATAGAAAATCTGAAAAACAATAAATGCTCTGGAAGCGATAACATAACAGCAGATACGACGAAATCAGCTAAATTATTGAATATACAACATCAAGGATATACATATAATATTGGATATACATAAAGGAGATATGGATAAAAGAACGAATACCAAAGAATGGAATTATTTGCCCAGAGTAGAATGTAATTACGGAGAAGTAGCGTTACTAAATACCGTATATAAAATCCTTTAAAAATTCATTAAAGATAAGCTAAAAAAATAAGTTGACAATATAATAGGCGAATATCAGTGCGGATTTAGACAAGGGAGAAGCACAACGAACCAAGTATTCATAATTAGAGAAGTACAGGCAGAACGCTATGAACACAACTTACCAACGATAGTGCTATTCATCGACTTCCATCAAGCTTACGATAGAATAAAGAGAAAGGAATTAAAAGAGGCCATTGAAGAAATGGTGGTTAGCAAAAAGTTACGTAACATGATACATCCTATTTTAGAGAACACAGAAACCAGAGTCAAGGTAAACAATCATTTATCGGAAAAATTTATAGTAAACGATGAATTAAGGTAGGGCGATCCTTTGTCGTCATTACTCTTTAATTTATCCTAGAAGAAATAATGCGAGAAGCGAATATCAATGGAGAAGTACTCCTGAATCATAAATGTCACCAAGTTTTTGCATTTGCAGACAATGTAGTGTTGCTGGCAAGTGAAAAAAAAAGAGCTAAAGGAGATAGTACAAAAAATAGTAAAAGCAGAAAAGACAATGGAACTTTACCTACATGAAACTAAAACAAGTATGCAGTAGACAGATGATCAGTTCAGGGATGGACAAAAGTTTAAAGTAGACACAGAAGAAGGATCATTATACGAATTTGAAATGATTGAAATATTTACATACCTAGGTGTAATAATATCACGTAAACCTAAAATTAAAGAAGAAATACAAACTAGAATAATGAGCGGCAATATAAGTGTACATGCTGTTAGTGGAATATTTAAAAAGCAAATTTTTATCATATCCAGATATCATATATTTTACAATACAATTATTTGGGAACTATAATTAATGAGTCGTAGGACAATACCCAAGAGACTAAATGTCGCATCGGAAAGGACAAAAGTGCATTCTTGACTATGAGCTCTTTGTTGAAAAGCCAAGACCTCACCCTGAAAACAAAAATAAAGCTCCTTAAATGTTACGCGTACTCAGTGCTTCTGTATGGAGTAGAAACGTCGACATTGAAGGCGGAAACTCTATCAAAACTTTAGGCTTTTGAATTATGGTTATACAGAAGAATCCTAAAGATACCATAGACAGACAAAGTCACCAACGAAGAAGTACTGCGGAGGATGAACACAACCGCGGATTTGGTCAACATTGTGAAGAGCCGTAAGCTGGAGTACTTGGATCATATAATGAGAAATCAAGGCAGATACAAGCTACTCCAATGCATTTTGCAGGGTAAAATTAAAAGAAAAAGAACCCCAGGATGAAGAAGATTATCCTAGATTGCTAACCTGAGAGCATGGTATAGAAAGACCTCAACACAGCTATTTCGTATAGCGACCAATAAAATCATTATAGCCAGAATGATCGCCAACGTTTGGAATGGACAGGCACCCTAAGAAGAAGAATATATCTTGATATGATAATATTCTTTAGCATATCAAGAAAGGTAAAAATCTAGTTATAAAAAACAAATATACAATCAATAGTAACATACTGCAGCGAGACATGGGTAATGACAAAAAATAAACAAAATTTACTAGAGATATGAAAAAGAAAAAACCTGAGGAAGATATATGGAGAAATAATAAGGAACAGTTTATAAATAAGATGATTAAATGATATGAATTATATAATCAACCTAATATAATAGAAGTCATAAAGGCACAGAAACTAAGATGGCGAGGTCACCTAGAAAGGATGCCGCACACGAAGACTCCAAAAGGGTAGTAAACTGCATTATTGCTTTAAAAAAGAGAAAAAGAAGGCCAAAAAATAGATGGAATCAAGAGGTAAAAAAAGATATGGAAAAAATTGGACTAGAAGGCCAGCAAAGAAAAATTAATAACAAGCAGGAATGAAGTAAAACCACATATCGAGCCATAATACACAAACCATAATACACATGATGAAAATTTTAGTGCTATTGTATATATATATATTATATATATATATATATATATATATATATATATATATATAATCAGAATAAACCACAATTTCAACTAAAAATATTTTTTTCCGCAAATCGCCAGGAAATTTTGACATTCCTGTCAAAATTTCTTGAAGAAAAAGTCAGGACTTCCTTACTGTAAGGAAATGTCATTTCCTTACTGTAAGGAAATGATATTTCCGTACAGTTGTTAGTGTTCTACATAAATGATATCATTTTACTTTCGAGAACACCAGCAATTAAATTTATAAGCGTCAAGTTTGACAATTCAACCTCAATACGTTTCCATAGTAACCAAGTAATTTTATTAGGAATTTTAAAGCACCATTTATTTGGGAATAAAATTATCGCGTTTTTTTTTAAATAAATCAATATCTGTCCAATTTTAAACGATTTGCGGAAAAATAGTATGTTTACCTCGTAGGAAAAGCCACATTCCTGGACTCTGTGTTGCTAAGTCTCGGCTTGCGCCTCGACTTAGCAATCTTGACAGTCGTCCAGGAATGTTAAGCTTTTCCTACCCGGTAAACAATGTACTAATATTCAGTTTATATATTTAGAAGTAAGTATAGGATAAATTACTTTGCTTTCTCTTGGCAGGAAATTAGATAATTCGAATAATTAAGTTTTTGTTTTAGCGATGTCAATATTTTCGAAGTGAGTTCCTGGGGAACTTTATAAGAAGCTAGTTTATAACATAAAATAAATTTAGACTTGTCAAAAAATACCTGTGACAAAAAGGATAGCATCTAATTACATCTTAAAAAGACCATCATACCATTCAGAACAGTAAAATTCTCTAGTTAGTAATTTCATTCTGTCAAAATACAGTATTTTTATTTAAAATTCTGGTTCATTATTTAAAATATAATAACATATTAGAAGACTTAAAAGAGTAATTTTAGAATCTATTTAATTTCAAACAGAATACATATCTTTTTTAATTAAAAGTGTTGCATCCTCGCAACTTACGATGCAATTAGTTCAGAACAAAGTAAAATTGTGTAAGTAAATTATTTGCAATATGCCTAGGAATAATTGATAAAATTTATATGGATGGGCTACTAGGAAAATAAACTTTTTTGGTCTAAAAATTTTATCTAGAATTTCTTATGAACTTTGGAAATAAAAAGAAATGAATCTCTTTAACGCAGACACAGCTGCTTCTTTTGTTTACGGTGAGCAATTTTATTTTTAAGGATGAGCATAAGCGAGGAGTTATAGAAAACCATAAAAAAGTTCTTTGAAACGAAGTAGATTTTTATCTTTCGTTTATTATATGATATTACGTATGAAACTATATATTTTAAATAATAAATAGATAATTAAAAAGGTACGCCAATGGCATATTACTCGTTACAAAATTTTCCTGAACAAAAATATTAAACATTTTAACATGTATATAAACAATGTGCAGTTCAGAAGGATACTTCGTGGGGGAGTTGTGAGTCAAAATTCGGAAAAGAAAAAAAAAAGAATACTTGCTACTTTATTCTTTAGATTTTTTTATCAGGGAAAAAACCATTACAACTAAAACTATAATATTTGTAATTAGACAATGCGAGAAGCTCGGGTTTGTTCGAAAAAATATTATCATGAGATTTTTTTACATACCGACCATGCGGAAAAAGCGGGTTAAAACTCAAAAAACTTAATTTTCCAGTAGAGCTATTTAAACATTATTTGCAACAAAATGTTTGATACTGTTGACGTCCATTAAAATCTAAAATTGGTTTTATTGCATATATACAGCTTTTATTTTTTACTTCAAATCTGGGACCGTACAATATTTCACAAAATAGTAGGTTTAGAAAAATAATAGTAATCCTTTTGTATATAAAACTTTTATGATGTATGATCTTGAAACAAATTGACTTTAGAGCTTATAAATATACTATTATTTTATTTATCTTAATAATTTTATATAATATTTTTTATTACAATAAAACAGTTGTTTAACAAACATTGCTTCTATGAGCAATCATTTTTTATTGCAGAAAATTACAGAACTTATACGTCTCTTTTGTAGAAAATGATAAATATATTCCAACTTAAAATAATTTTATTTTTATTAAAAAATAGTAATAAATGAATAATCATTCTTTTGGCTTTTTAGACACTATGATTGTAATAATGAGGAACACGTTTTTTTTAATTAACTCCACCAACTCTTTGGGTCTGAAATCCCTTTAATAAAATCACAATCAAGATGTACTATAAAAAATAGAAATAAACAAACCAAGATACTTGAATGTTACGATGAACCCTCTGGAATCATGATTTACAATGTATAAACTTGATTTGGGATTTATACAATGTATTATTGTGATATTTAAAGTCTTGGTGCGCCAAACAAGTAATTAGCTAATTAATTTTTTGATTAATTAAAATTATTTAAATGATATGATTATGACTCTATCACAATTTTTAATTCTTTTATCTCAGGGTTAAATTCGTGCTTCAATATCTATGCTATTACATTTGAAAGGTAAGGTCCAAAAAATACCGGAATAATAAAAAACAACATATGATCTAACACTATATATTGAAATAAAAATAATGAAATAATTCACACTCAAAAGTTTTCAATAAACAAAATCTCATATAATAATTCTCAAAATTTTGTTCTACGTACGTGAACAATCAAAATTAATGGTACAAACAATATTAGTTGAAATCTCAAAATCCAAGTATTACTCTAAATCTCCTAATCAAAATATTTATATCCTTTCTAAATTAAGTGTAAAAAAATTGTGTTATCAATGAAAGAAAAACTGCAGAAAAACAAAACTATCTCTCTCTGATGATGAGTGGTCCAAATCCTTGTTATTTGTAGACTATACTATTTACTCGTGGTCGCTCCCTAAGTAATGAGCAATCTTACAATAAATTATTGCAAGTATCTCGTCCTTAATGATCCTTTCAAATGCACGAATCGTTCAAATTATGCTAGCTTCTTCTTCTCTCAATAAACTGAATCTCTCGTTGGCCTGAGTGAAAAATGACTCTTGGAATATCTCTTCTTTATGATAAACTGAATCTCTCGTTGGCCTGAACAGTGACTCTTGGAATATAAGTAGAAAAATATGACTTACAATATTTTACTGGATCAGCTTCTGTCAGATACACTAACTACACGAAAACTCACAAACTTTTACTGCTACCGCTTCCTACCTCTGGGAAACTACCCGAGAACAACGGCCGTTCGCCTTGCACCCTTGGAAACCAACTAACTATCTTTTTTCACTCCGAAATCTAGCTAAACTTTCATTCCTACATACCTATCCCACCTTTTTTAATCTCCGCCAATCAAAACTCGTCACAATTCCCCATTCTTTCATTCCGATAACAAACAAATTTTTACCTATAATTATAAAATTTCCTAAAACTGATTTACAAATAATATTTCTCTATAATTCTTAAAAACTAACAAAAACCTCTTTCTAAAACC
Organism: Diabrotica balteata; assembly: GCA_918026665.1. Classification (NCBI taxonomy): domain Eukaryota; kingdom Metazoa; phylum Arthropoda; class Insecta; order Coleoptera; family Chrysomelidae; genus Diabrotica; species Diabrotica balteata. The sequence continues at coordinate 162,698,097 of OU898276.1, read as the reverse complement.
TCTTCTATTGTCTTTAATCGCTGGGTTAATGTATTTGGAAAAACCGGTTCAATTGTCTTTGGGATTTCACTTAAAATTATGCGGGTCACTCAAGTATAGTATAACAAAGGAAATAATTTTATGCTTAGCTTACATTTTGTTTAATACAGGTAATCCAAAAATTTAAATATTTTCCTGCTTCGAAATGTTTGTTGGGTATTATCCTAATTATCTGAATTATTTTAATGTTTTTGAATTTTGAAATATTTTAAACAAACCAATATTTTTCTCGTTTTTACATATCATAACAGTATATTGTAAATAATTATTTGAGTGCTCCTTGTAACATTTAACGTGTCTTGGTTTTGTTTATTTTTAGCGCATCTTGATTGTGATTTTAGAATAGTTTGTTTCCAAAAGCGTCTAATATTATATTATGAAATTCAATTTTTTTTCTGTGATTAATAATTTCGGTTTCCGTAAAACTTTCTTTGTCGTATGAGTACTTATAAAAGAAGGTAGTGAGGTCGGATTTTTGCAGGTTAATGACTCGAAAAGTGACAAATTTGACGTGCTTTAGAATATTAATGTACATATTTGAAAACAATTTCTTTAAAACAAGTATGTCTGTGAAACACAGTTCGTTTAGCTGATATTTTTTGCCCGTTTTATAACCTGTACGATTATTACAGCATATTAATTAAAAACAAGGATGGGACCAGACTTTTTATATTTTGTAATCTCATTCTTGATTTTGGCATATACGCTGTCTCCTTCATTTTAGCTACGTCCCAAATATTTTTGGCTTGCGTTTACACTTTATAGTCTCTAATGAAATAGTTTGGGGAGGAGAGAACTGTTTGTCTCAAGTTGGTCATTCAGAATTATATCTGTGTTTTTTAATTTGTTGATTTCCATATATTCTAACAAAGATAGCTTAGGGCCTTTATAGGTGAAGTGCGTGCTTACAATCTGTTTTTCTATTATTTAAAGCCCTTTAATGTTCAATAATAGAAAAACAGATTCTACATACGCACTTCACGCTCTAGATCATAATCATTCTTTTAACGACAAATCTAAAATTCTTCACATTCAAAATAAAGGCATTAAGCTATCTTTGTTAGAATCTATGGAAATCAAAAAATTAAAAACAGACATAATTCTGAATGACCAACTTGAGACAAACAGTTCTCCCCTCCTCAACCTATTTCATTAGAGACTATAAAGTGTAAACGCAAGCCAAAAATAGATCACTTGAAAAGGCAATCAGCCGAAACAGGTGTAGTGATAAGAGTTAAAATAAATTTTGTGGAAGTTAGAAAACAAAGTTGTCAGTGTTTTATTGTTACATAAAATGAGTGTCCATCAAGTAACGGTCGAATTCATCAAGTATATGCTTGTTTTTGTTTTGCCCACAATTTTCAGAGTTAAAAATTATGTTCAAATCTGCTCCATTACTTTTATTAGAACGATCTTTAAGATATTTAATAGACATGTTCCTATTTCGTTCACACATCACAAACCTTTTTACTCGTGCCACAAATAGCAGACTCCTTCTGTGGTTTTGATGTTAAATATACTAAAATTAAAAACGACCAACTTTAAGATGTAATAGAATGAATTTGTATGTTCAATAGAACACGGCAAAACTTTTTGAACGATATAAACTAAAACTGTCACATCATCGGCAGTCTTCTATTTGTCGTTTTGTTTTTATTCTCGGCTGAGTACCTTTCCTTTAAATGTGTTCATCTTCCAATTTAGCTTTCTCGGCTTCTGAACAATTGCGATACTCCAAACACAACTCTCAGTGATCCTTCTTCGGCACTTGAAAAGATCGGTTATACTCTTTTTTAAGGATTTTACTGTAAAAATGGTAATTTCCGTATTCCAATTACTCCTCTTGACACAATTTTACATAATCTCTATGTAAATCTGACAAAGTGTTTCCACCTTCTAAATATATGATAAAGTATTAGCTCTACAATAGTAAGCCTCGATTCTCGGAATTAAATATATATGTAACGTTATTCTGTCTTGTATTTTGGTACTTATCTTTCTTTTGTCTATCTACATCAATAATATTACCAGATTCGCAAATACTTTGTTTTTTAGTACAGTCTGAATAGTTATATTGTTAAGTACTAAAGTTGCCATAAAATATGTTTTTCAAAACCTTATGTGTTGCCTAGAAATTATAAAGGTAAAGGTATTATTCCGTTTTCTTAGAATCGCATTATTACTATACCGTAGTCTCTCTTTATAATGATTCCCTATAAAACGATAATTTCTCTATAACGATGAAAATAGTAAACGTTGGTTGGTTCATCATAAGGACAATGTCTTAATTCTTTCTCTATACCGATATCGTTCTCTCTTTATAGCGATGACTTTTCAGCATTCAATAGTCGATGACAAATGTGTTATTGTGTTTTAAGTTCAGACTACCTGAGTCACAAGTGGCAAGATCATTGTCCATCGGTTGTTTTGTTTTTGGAAGAAGAAGAAGAAGGCAGAAGAAGTTGCAGAAACCTCAGCACGAAGATTTAGATTGTGCTATGCTACAGTGGTTCCAGCAGTTTTTTGCAAATGAGCTTGGAATTGAGAATTTCAAGGCATCTGAGGGTTGGCTAAGCAATTGGAAGCTGCGGCACAAGATCAACTATGGACAAATCAGCGGAGAGTTTTGCACGATGAATAAAAACATAACGGATGATTGGCTAGAAAACATGTGGCTTGGACTGAAGGCACGATATGCGTCAGACGATATTTTCAATGGTGATGAGACTGGATTGTTTTTTAAAATGACACCAAACAGAACTTTAAAATTTAAGTCGGAAAAGTGCGTTGGTGGAAAGCTCTCTAAGGAACGCATTAGAGTTTTCGTGGCCGCCAACATGAAAGGTTCGGTGAAGCAAAAATTGTTAGTGATAGGGAATTCGAAAACCCACGTTGCTTTAAAAACATAAAAAAATCTGCCGGTGACCTATAAAGCAAACAAGAGTGCGTGGATGACTTCAGAAATTTTTTCAGAAGCTATAAGAAAGTGGGATATCGAGCTTAAAGGAAAAAAAAAAATTTTCTGCTTGTTGGCAATTGTCCTGCTCATCCTGAACTGTGAGACCTTCAAAACATTGAACTTAGCATTCAGATAGATTGATGGATAAAATTAATTAAAATTAAAATATTTATTTGCCAATTAAAGTAATGAATAAAAAGTTATCTGGAAAATAAATTGTGTTTATTGTAATTCTTTATTATGTTGTAGGTTATCAAGAAATCAAAAATAGAAACTAAATATTGTTGTTTAGTGTAGCTTAGAGAAATGGAAATCGGAGAGTATGATCAGTATGATGTTTAATGTGTATAAACTTATAACGAAAAAAAAAAAATATTTGATGCAGAATTAAACATTTGAATTTTTGTAATGATAAAAACTGGTCAATATTCACTTCACTACTTATTAATCTATAGTAATCTTTTAGTTTAAGTCTTCATGGTGTCAGCGAGAAGTGGAAAATACAGCTTTCTTCGTTTAAAGCATAAAAATTTAAAACATAATTAATTTTCTTAGAAAAGTTTTATTTCTAGATATTTTATCACAGCTATCATTCTTTTGAAAACATTTTTAGTACATGTCACAACCGTATTTCAAGTTCCGTAATATCGAAAAGCACTCCAACTTTTTATATTTTTATTCTCAATCGCAAAATGCAAGCCAAACGTAACGAGAAACGACTAACACTGATTTATTTTGTTCCAGATCGCAATCACTCTTCTTCTATACAGGCTAGACGCATCATTCAATAGATACGAAGGACGGAGGCTTCTATGCATCTGATTCTCGGCTGAACGTTTCCTGTCGGCCTCTAAATCAAGCCGGTCGCTGAAAATCTGGCTCTAACTTCCGATCCCATTCTTGGTCGCTGATGAAACTTTACTGCGAGGGGGAAAATTCTGCGTTTATTAAAAAAGCGGCAGTGATGCTTGCGCGAGTTGTGGCCAAAGTGTCCGTGCACGACCGACGGGAATAAACTCTTATTATTCGCAGGGGTTATTTTCGCCAGGAAACAAGGTATACAAATTTTCGTTTTCGTTTATCTCGACAATAACATGATTAACAAGAATGTATGGGTTAAGCACAATACTTTTAGGTATGCGTGAGCCAACATAGCAATTATAAATGTGTTGTTGTAAAAATGGGATGTTTGTTTTGCTGCCCTTCAGTTTTAATTAATTAAAATTTTATTTTAAAAATACTAAATTACACACCCCGTATTTATTAAAATTAAAACTTAAATCATGTCTAAATATATGTTAGTCTTTTTATTTAACTTGTTATTTTTTATTTTTCTTCTTGGTTGCCATGCAGGAGCAACCGCCGAAAATAAGAACATTTAGTTTTATTTTTACTATTTTGTGTTTATCTTTTTCTATTTATCTAATGGAATTATTTAAATTTTATTCTACCTTTATGTTAAAATTTAGAAGGATTTTTGTTCTTAATAATCAGATATTTAGGCCATCTTAAATTTTGCTAATCTACTACTAGTTGTAGTAGTAAGTAAATGTAAATTATTAATTAACATGGCTATCCTAACTTTGCTTGCTGCTATTCTGAATAGTCCGGTTGTCGATGTATTAAACCACTTTCTCAGGTTTTGAAGCCAAGATATTCTTCTTCTCCCTGGTCCTCTCTTTCCAAATACCTTGCCCTGAAGAATGAGTTGCAACAAGCCGTATCTCTCTTCATTCCTCATAACATGGCCAAGATATTCTAGTTTGCGCTCTTTGATGGTGTTAATAATCTCGCATTCCTTGCCTATTCTACGTAGCACCTCAACATTAGTCACACAATCCACCCATGAAATTCTTAAGATACGTCTGTAATACCACATCTCTAATGCCTCGAGTTTTCTTAAGGAAGCTTCGGAAAGTGTCCAGTCCTCTACTCCGTATAATAAGGTAGAAAATACATAGCATCTAATGAGAGAGATTTTGGTAGCAAGTGACAAATCATGACTTCTGAAAAGAGACTTCATCATTATGAACGCTGATCTCGCTTTTCCTATGCGTTGTTTTATTTCACTGGAATGATCCCATTGGCTGTTAATGTTGGTACCAAGGTATCTGTAGCTGTCCACTCTGTCAATTGGATGTTGGTTAACCAAAGCTGTGTGTTTAATATTTCGCGCTAACTGACTACCATGTACTATGTTTTCTTCGTATTAAGATCAAGTCCGTGTTCTCTACTTATATGTGATATACGCGACATTATTCTTTGCAAACCCTCCACACTATCTGCAAAAACTATTGCGTCGTCGGCATATCTGATGTTGTTTAGACGCATGCCGTTGACTAATACGCCTTCTTGTAGTTCTCAAAGCGCTCGCTCAAAGATATATTCAGAGTATATATTAAATAACACTGGGGATAGAATGCATCCTTGCCTCACTCCTCTATCTATAGAGACTGCCTCTGTCAATTGATCATCCACTTTAATATTGGCTGTTTGGTTGTAATATAAATTATAGATTATTCTTAAGTCCCTATCATCTAACCCCACTTCTTTCAAGATGTTTATAAGTTTATCATGTTTTACTCTATCAAATGCCTTTTTGTAGTCGATAAAACAAATATACACATCGCAGTTAACATCCCTACATCTTTGCATAAGCACTTGGACAGCAAATAGAGCCTCTCGGGTGCCTAAGGAATCGCGGAATCCAAACTGCGTCCATGATACTTGTTCCTCGCATTTTTTATATATTCTGCCGTGTATCACTTTCAGGAACGTTTTAAGTAAGTGGCTCATTAGGCTAATTGTTCTGTAGTGTTCGCATGTCTTGGCATTTACTTTTTTTGGTATGGTCAAAAAGGTCGACTTTAACCAGCTTTGCGGTATTTTTCCAGTTACGTATATATAAATTATTGTAAGTAAATGAAAATTATTCCTTTAGATGGTCTAAACATTTCTCGTCCTCTTTTCTATGTCTTCTAAACACACATTTTTTGTCAAGTGCTTCTCTATAAATTGTTATACTTTGTTATTGATTTTAATTAATTAAATTGATTTTAATTTAATTTGTATTAATTCACGCTCGGGCTTATATTTTTTCTTAGTTATTCACTTCTAGAAATATATTTTTTTATTATTTTTACCACCGTATATTATTAAAACATTAGCGCCGTTCTGACTTTCTGAGTTATTATAATTTACTTGTAGTGTTTTTTGTTAATTTATTTGCTAGAAAAAATTTCAAAAAATCTTTAAAGATTAGTTAAAAATACATTATGATCTTGCTCCATTCCTATTTTACTATATCTATAATGTATCCTTCTCCATCTTCTGCTTCTATCTCTGCTTTGAAATTTTCAGTGGTTATCGTTTCTAATGAAACAACAAAGGAGAATGTCAAAATAAAAATAAAAAACGTGAGATCAGAAGTACTACCAAATATAAAGGGATACGAAATAGAAAGAGCTTTAAAAGAACTAAAAAACAATCAAGCTCTAGGACACGACGGTATAGTTGCCGAGCTCTTAAAAATAGCAAGACATTAACAATATTTGTACTAACAGAGCTATTTAATAGATATCTCCCTAATAGCCAGATCCCTAAAGACTGGAACGAGAGTCTAGTAATACTCTTACACAAAAAATGGGTCAAATGTGATATACAGAATTATAGACCTATATCGCTGCTCAGTCAAGTATACAAACTATTTCTGAGAATTATTAATAACCGGTTTACCTACAAAATGGATAATTACCAACTGGTTAAACAGGCTGGCTTCCGCAAAGAATATAGTACATCAGACCATCTGCTGACAATGAGAACATTGATAGAGAAGGCAAATGACTACCAACTACCCGTATTTCTTGCCTTCATCGACTATGAAAAGGCGTTTGATAGTATCGAGATGTGGGCCATCGAACAAGCTATTAATAATTGTAGAATAGACTCGAGATATAGGCAACTAATACATTATATATATATATATATATATATATATATATATATATATATATATGGAAATCCAACTATGATAGTACAACTAGACGAAAATACAAATCCCATCCCCATTAAAAGAGAAGTGAGACAAGGAGACGTAATATCGCCAAAACTTTTCAACCTAGCCCTAGAAGAGCTACAAAAAGAGCTTGTCTTCAAAACTACAAATTGGTCAACCTATGGCATTAACGTTAATGGCAACAAGTTAAACCACCTCAGATTCGCTGACGACATAGTGATTATAACGAACACATTCGAGGAACTGCAAATTATGTTGGGGGAACTAGCAGCCAGCTCCCAATACGTCGGCTAAAAATGAATATGAAAAAAACAAAAAATAATGACAAACACAGAAGACCCCAGACATATAACTATAAACGGCAGTGAGATAGAACAAATCCAGGAATATATCTACCTAGGCCAAATCCTGAGACTTCACAAAGAGAAAAATCCTGAGACTTGACAAAGAGAACCAAAGTGCGGAAATTACTAGAAGAGCAAGACTAGCATGGGCAGGATTTGGAAAACTTAGTTGGATACTTAAGAACCGCAAAATATCCCAACACTTGAGAAGCAAAGTGTTCAACCAATGCATCCTTCCTATCATGACATATGGATGTCAAACCTGGACCCTAATTAAGGCAAACATTAATAATGACAATGCTAAGAAGAAAAAAAAAGATCGTTTCTATTTTTTCGTCGTCACTAATTTCTGTCTACCATGTCTACTTCATCTTTTTCTCTTAATCATCTGCCACACAGTACTTCCATCTTCTCCTCAGTATTCTCTCTACTTTTTCTTCCTTCCATCAACTTCTAACAGCTATATCATCTGTTCCATATAGTTTTCATCTCTACGTCTGACATGACCAAACCATTGCAGTCTTTATTATTAAAACTGTTTTAAGTAAGAGCCAAACTTTTTAAATTCTCTTACTTCTTCTAGTTTTGCTCCAAGCATTCATCTTGCTCCTTGCAACTACATATACTCCCTTTTCGACTTACTAACCTTAACCCCTTCCCCTTTAATAGCCCTTTTTCAACCTTTTAACTTGTCTACTAACATTTATTTGTTGGTGGACTCTCCTCTACTAACACGATATCATCGGCAAAGACCATAAGTAGGAAGCTCCTTTCTTTACTTTCTCTGCTAGTACTTCCATAACAAGATTAAACAGGTAGAGACTCAGTGAAGAGTCTTGATAAAAACCAAGCGACACTAAAAATTTTCGGTCAATCCGACAAAAGTCCTTACTTTAATGTATGCTTCCTCATACATATTTTTTACCAGAACTAACGTACTTCTCATGAACTCATATCTCTAATACATCTTTATAGCTCTTGCCTAGTAACTGTGTCGTTCGCTTTCCTAAGATATATAAATACCAAATATAGTAGTAGTAGTATGTAGTCTTTTTTCTCTATGTCCCTCTATTTGTGAAGCAAATAAGGCACCCGTTGTGCGTCGTCCTGGCAGAAACCTTAACTGTTCTTCTCCTATCTATGGATTTCTTCTTCACCTTCGCTCTACAGTTGTCTTCCAAATTTTTATTGTGTCCTACATTAACTTTATCCTTTATAGTTTTACAGTCTTAAAACACCTTTTATCTTTATTTAATGATACCATCACACTTTCTCTACTGCCTTTAGTTTCTACTACCTTACCATTCTTCATCCTATTTAACGCCTTGACAAACTCATTTCCCGCTATCCCCGTTTTAACATTCTCATTTGGGATCTTACATCCTCTGTCTAGCATAACACTCGATGAAATGCCAAAAGCTATAAAGCTATCAACAAATCAAAAAGAAACCAAGGACAAGAAAGGTCCAGATGAAAATCCAAGTGAAATAATTAAACTACTCGACGATAAGGGCAAACATTCTCTTCTTCTTCTTCTTAGGGTGCCTGTCCGTTCCAACCGTTGGCGATCATTCTGACTATGATGGTTTTGTTGGTTGCTATACGAAATAGCTGTGTTAAGGTCTTTCTATACCATGCTCTCAGGTTAGCAAGCCAGGATATTCTTCTTCGTCCTGGGGCTCTTTTTTTTTCAATTTTACTATGAAAAATGCATTTGAGTAGCTCGTGTCTGCCTTTATTTCTCATTATATGTCCCAAGTACTCCAGCTCACGGCTCTTTACAATGTTGACCAAATTCGTGGTTGTGTTCATCCTCCGCAGTACATCTTCATTGGTGACTTTGTCTGTCCATGGTATCTTCAGGATTCTTCTGTATAACCATAATTCAAACGCCTGAAGTTTTGATAGAGTTTTCGCCTTCAATGTCCACGTTTCTACTCCATACAGAAGCACTGAGTACACGTAACATTTAAAGAGCCTTATTTTTGTTTTCAGGGTGGGGTCATGGCTTTTGAACACAGATAGCCAAGAATGCACTTTTGGCCTTTCCGATGCGACATTTAGTCTCTTGGGTATTGCCCACGACTCATTGATTATAGTTCCCAAGTAATTTTATTGTGACACACGTTCAATTCTCATTTGGCTCACATACATATTTGCTCCAGTTATATTTTGCTTGCTGATGATCATTAGCTTGGTTTTGCTGGTGTTTATATCCAGTCCATAGGTTCTACTTGTTTCTGTTATTTTGTTCATTAAGTTTTGCAGCCCTTCTATGGTATTGGAAAACACTATTGTATCATCTGCATACCGCAGGTTATTAGTCTTGACTCCATTTATTGAAATGCCTTCATCAATATCTTTTAGATAATATTAGAAATTCTCTTCTAAGCCTCTTTAATAAAATATACGAAACAGGACCAACAGACTGACTACTATCAACATTTGTAATGATACTGAAAAAATAAATGACAAACAGTGTAGCGATCATTGATCTATCAGTCTGTTGAGTTATGTAATGAAAATTTTTCTAAAAATACTGCACTCGAGAATATACAACAAAACAGAGGTACAACTAAGTGAAACAGAATTTGGTTTCAGAAACAACTTTGGAACCAGAGTAGCACTCTTTAGTTTTTAGGTTATGGTATATCGGACAATCGGTATATATTTGTTTTATCGACTTCGAAAAGGACTTTGATCGAGTAAACCGTGACAAACTTTAGGTGTCTTGCAACAGGTATAAATTGATGACCGAGACCTTCGTATTATCAAAAATTTGTATTCGCAACAATATGCAAACAAAAGAATTGGACACAACACGATGAAAGCAGTGAAAATACGACGTGGAGTGGGCAAGGATGTATTCTACCGCCTCTCCTTTTTAATATCTACTCCGAATTTATTTTTAAAGAAGCTTTAGTTGAAGATACAGGCATTAAAATCAATGGAATGAATGCCAACAATATCAGAGATGCAGACGACACGGTACTTGCCCTCAATGAAGAAGACCTGCAGCGACTTATAAAAAGGGTAACCGAAACATGTGCTAAAACTAAGACAAACCTTATGGTTGTCAGCAAAACGGAGTAACAACCAACGAACATTAGAGCGTATGAAATAGAGTTAAAAAGATTACACAATATTACCTATTTGGGAGCAAACGTTAACGATAACAGGGATATTAATAGGAAAATAAGTAAGCACATTGAAAATGCCAAAGCCGCATTCTATAAATTAAAGAAAATTCTAACTAATAGAGATACTACATTAAACCTTAAAATCAGATTAATACGCTGCTACATATTCTCCACATTGCTGTGTGGTATGGAGAGCTCGACCCTTACAGAGACATTAATGAAAAAATCTGAGAACTTTGATATGTAGATTTCTCGACGAGTATTGTGGATAACTTGAGAGGATCGAACAAGAAATGATACAGTTTTACATCGAATGGAAACGAGTACAGAAATAACAAAAACAGTAAAAATTAGAAAGTTGCAAAATTTTAATGATGTAATGAGACATCTAAAGAGGTATAACCTTTTACACCTCATAATACAGGGTAAGATCGCCGGAAGGAGAGGCTCAGGCCGAGGAAGAACATCCTGGCTCCGAAATCTCCGATAGTGGTATCAAGACATCACCGCCAATTTATTTAGAGCCGCCGTTAACAAAGCTATTATTTTCAACATAATCGCCAACTTTCGATAATAGGACAGAGTAGTGAAAGAAGAGCCCTCTATCTCTTCTCTGGTGTGCGTTATTTAGCAAGTTACTTAAGAAACCACCTTTGTATTCATCTTAACATATAATCTAAACACATCTTAACACTCTTCCGTCCACACTTTTCATCTGCCGCATGTGGGCAAGTCCTTTGCTTTACACATTATACAATTATACAACACTGCATAATTTATTTATCTGCTTGGGTTTTTTCAACTTCTCATAGAGCTGTGCAGACGATCTCTCCTTAGCAGTATCTACAGAGCGCTTAACTTCCCTCTTAACTACTGTGTATATATTTTTATCTTTCTCTTCTATGAGTATTAGTTAGTAATGATGTAGGTTTGGTAAATTCGGTGGGTAATTTAAGTTTCTTCTTTCTGATCATTTCTATTAAAGTTAGGTTGGGTTAATTAATGTTAGGTTTTTAAGTCCTTTTTTTAACCAAAGGAATTAACATGTCCTGCTGTATGGAGTGGAAGCGTGGAGTCTAACTGAGGCTATGCTTAAACGCTTGACAGCCTTTGAGATGTGGGTATACATACGACTACTGAAAATAAGCTGGGTTGACAGAGTTAGAAATGAGGAGGTCCTTAGACGGCTGAGCCAAACAACACAACTGATCAATATAATAAAGAAACGCAAGCTGGAATACTTCGGTCACATTATGAGACACCCTGAATAATATGATCTTTTACATCTGATCATTCAGGGAAAGATCCAAGGTAATCGTGGTCCTGGTAGACGAAGAACATCATGGCTGAAAAATCTAAGGCAATGGTACGGAAAATCCAATACATCGTTATTTAGAGCTGCTGTCAATAAAGTCACGATAGCGAATATGGTAGCCAACATGATATCCAACGATCGATAACGGTCATGGAACTAGAAGAAGAATAATTAACAAGCCGTTAAGCAGTAATGGGCTTCTAAATTAGTCGCTCTAAGGAGTCCTGCAAGAATGAGATACGTATAAGCAAATAGTAAAGAAACTATATGTGAAATTGCAGTTGACAAGCTTTTCAAACACCGAATAAAATTGATGTCACCTAACAGATTGTTGCTACTTTCAATCAGCTACTTCCATATGTTATAGTATGAATTAGAACTACGAAATCTGTAATATCAGCACTTAATAAGTTATTCATTGTTACACATCTGAAAATTTTAGATTCTGTTACTTAACATGTGTTACGACTGGGCGCTTAAATTGCTAGTTTACCTTTTTTAAGTACATCTATTGGAGACAATAGAAATTAATATTTAGATTCCCGTTATAGCCACACAATAAATATATTTAAGGACATGTAATTATTTTTTTTATATTTCTTTATGTTTGTTTCTTTATTTTATACTTTTCAATTTTTATTTGATTCATTCATTTATGTCAGTGTTACGGTACAATGATCTGTTTTTGATTTTCAGATATCTTTACATCTCTAGTTCTCGAGAAGCAAAAATGAAACGGAAACCGACCGCCGGCGGTCAAGAAACCGAGAAAAAAGACTCTAGCTCGTGGCCCTTGTATAGCTTAGTTAGCACTGTCGCCGCGGCGTGTTATTTCAACGGTCTAAACGGCGATTTCGTACATGACGACATCCCTGCAGTGACACTTAATAAAGATGTTCTGGCCATCAACCCACTCATACACGTTTTCAAGAACGATTTCTGGGGCACGCCTATGGCTGATTTGTACAGTCACAAATCCTACAGACCTTTCACAATTCTTACGTTCAGGTAAGTGCAAACTGCTTTTTTAGATCGTTTTTACTCTTTGTAGTCGAAGATTTACGCGATTTGGATCGATTAGTTCCACTTTTTTGATTTTATATGGCTGTGTGGTGAGCCAAATATGGATAAGGCGTTTATAATCTACAACTTTTTCGTACTTTATGAACATTTTATTTGGCAAAAAATTATGATTTAATTTTATCAATACCCAAGTAATATGCATCCATTGATTTAGATATTTATTTTGCAAAAATGTTATACCATTTAACAACATATATATGTAGTAGTTCTTAATTATTTAAAAAGGCAATAACATTATATAACAATATGCATTTCGTTGCTGTTTCATTTATTTCAACCGATGGGGTCTTCAGAATTACTAATATTTCAGCGAAAGTAGCAAGAAAAACGTTGGTCTCTACAACTTTAACACTAGAAAGTCGGGCTTAGCATACCTACCCAGAAAGCCCGAAGGGATCATTTTGGCCCCAAGTTCCTAAATCAATAAAAACCAAGTTTAGAATTAACTATTTATTTGGTAATAAACAAAAAATAAAAATAAATAGTTTTAAGAAGTTATATAAACTCTTGACGATAGAATTTGATTTAATTTTTTAGTTTTATTTTAAATATTTGGAACACCATACAGTTTGCAGTTTTTGGCATTTGCCACACATTGCCTTGTTACAGCCGTGGCACTCATTGGGAGTATGAATTCCTTTACAAAACATTTGTTACTGACATTTTTTTCTTTTTTGGCTAGTAACAGTGCTGGTGGTTGGTAAATCCTGCGGTGCTGGGTATAGTACCAGATTTCGGGAGGCAAGGTATGGAGCCCGTAATTCTTCACACAGCTGAAGAATGAACTTACGACGACTGATTTTACTTCCAGTAACTTCTTTATAAATAATCCATGCATTTATTGCTCCTAAGTCAATAATGTTATAAAACACGTGCATTGGCCATCGTCTTGAAGCAACTTTTGTAGTATAAAGACGCGCCATTTGGTCCACTACATCAATCCCGTATTTTGTTTTATTATAAAAACTTACTGTTTGAGGAAGTTTTTTTCCATCGACAGCAACATCCACTGATTGATGTAATGAGCTCAACAAAAGCACATTTTTGTGACTCTTTCCTTGGTATGCAGTAAGTGTTATTTTTTCATCCCTCTGGAATATATGGGTAACATATAATTCTTAATTTTTACTCTTTACGCTTAGAGGAACTTCCTTTCTGTTGCGATTCAAAGTACCCACAAAACTTGTTGATTTTTTTTGCAAAGCCTTGGCCAATTTTAACGATGTAAAGTAGCTATCTGTCGTAACATTTTTTCCCTTTCCCAGTTGATTTTCCGTTAACTGCAAAATAACATGTTCACCAACACTTGTATCTTTCTTGCGTAGATGATCAGTGCCAGTATAAGGGTAACCATTTACAATATATTTTGATTCCACGCATGTCAAAAGCCAAAATTGTATGCCAAACTTATCCAGCTTATTTTATATGTACTGTATGACTTGATATGTACTGTGTGACTATGCTGTACTGGCTTTAAAAGGCAGTAGTTGTTCGTTCACAGTAAGGTTTATTCCCGGTTTGTAACATGCACCACTATTTTCTATAAATCCATTCCAAACCGCAGAGGCTAGAACAAATTTGTCGGTTTTTAATCGTTCAGATCTCGTTTGTTCAGATCTTAAATCTGTCTCGTGGCATAGTTTGCCTAAAAAACTGAGGACCCAATACTGTTGACCACAAGCTATTGGTTGGGAAATTTTTGGCGCCGTAGACATGCATTCTTTTATATGACGTAACATGCTGTCGTTGATTATTAGATGCCAAGCACTTACCACACAATTGTTCCTAACGTTCCTTTTTGCATAGGACGTAGGACATGATTCCTCTCGATAAATGTTGTGCTGAGCGCGGCGTCCTGTAATGAGCAAACATTCAATGAATATGAAGATACTAAAAATCATAATCTTACCAGGTACTGATCCAGAATCAATAACTCTCCACGTTGTTTCGTCTTTCGGTTGTTCGGTGTCTCCGATTGAAATAGTTTTTCCTTGTTGACCTCTTTTTCTCTTGTGACTTGGCTTAGATGCACTTGGATTCACGATAAAATTAGCTGACTCGTGCTGTTGAGTTGTAGAAGCAGTGTTTACATAAATTGGTGAGTCTTGTACAATAAAATTTTCTAACTGCTCTGATGCATCAGAGTCACTTGAATAATTATTTTGTGGTGGTACGTATTGTTCATCGTCTGACTCATTATTTTCTGCAAATTCAGATTCACCTCCCGAAACATCTTCTTGTATTTTTCGTATTTCTTCAAGAAGTTCAAGCTCTGATAGTCCACGACGAGACATCTTTACATTTGTCTTGAATATTCAGTTGCTAGTTGTACCTAAATGTATTGATAAACGTTAAAACAACAACATGACTTTGGGCTAGAGACTCTAGGTCTCTAAATAATAGGAGTGGTATTTTTTATTTCAATATTTACAGAGTTGTATAACTGAAGTTCACATTATATTTTAGTTTAATTGAAAATTGTTCCTTCCATCTTCGTCCAAATCAATGATCAGATATGATACCGTACACTAATAATTATAAAAATTAATTTCCCATGGCACGAATCGCTTGAATGATATCTGACGTTTAATCACAAATTCAAAGGTTATTAAAAGGAACGACGCGTTCCGTTCCAGAAACGATCACCCGCGGGATTACATCCACGCAATGCGACGTTGCCACGCCAAAAATTACGGTCGTTCGACAACAAACCGTGGGGTTATTTGTAATTTCGTCTTTCCGCGCTACTCACTTCCTGGTAAATACTTAAGGAAGTTATACTAATCCTGTCAAATATTAGGAGCGCCATGTTGCGCTCATCCCTTTCCTTATATTATTACGATGTTACTAGGGATAATTTACATTCCGGAGTTTCCTCTTTCTGCTTGTCGGCTGTCTTGAGATGAAATATCTATTCGAAAAACTAGAATAACTTTTCTAATTAATGATATCAAGATTAGAATCTTTTGTACATATTATCCTCCAATCATCATCTCAAACTTAGTTTTTACAAAAAAAATGTGTTTTTAAAAAATTCAAATTTGATATGTTTGCAAAGGTAGGACAAGTTCGTACAAACGAATTATTTTTTACTATGGCATAATATGACGTCGGCTGTATGCAATAGTGGCACAACATAAAAACTGGTAATTATTTGAGGCTATGAGTGCAATAACGGACTAACCCCAATATTAGTAAGGGTTAGAAAATGGGTTTGAAAAAAAGTGAAAATTAGGAGATCAACCATAACCTTGTTAAAGAATATTTTTTGGTTTGAATGAATGGAATTATATATATATATATATATATATATATATATATATATATATATATATATATATATATATATATATCGGAAAAAGGAGTACGACCGTCAATCCAATATATATATAAGGATCACTCAGACGAGTGGTGGGTTCTTATATCGGTCTCTAGGTGGAGAAATAAAAGACAAAGTTGATAGGCTACTTTATCTATTTTGAAGACGTTTCGCTTTCGAGTTTTGAAAGCATCATCAGTTCATCTAAAAAATTATTACAATATGAGAACCACACAATCATGGAAACGATGTTAATTGTTACCTTAAAAAGATATGTAGCAGTCAATGTTATTAACAAATATGTGAATGAAACTAAGTAAATGGACATAGTCCGCTGATCTTGTATAAACAGTTAAGCAACTAACAACATATATGAACTTGTACAAAAATTAGCACAGCAATTGACCATGTGGTCCAAAATAAATTCAATGTTATTTATATTAATAAGTGAGAAAGAACCAAGAAAATCATAAATAACCTCCAACTATTTAATGGATATTAAACTTTGATTTTAACTTTAGGTAGCATTATAAGTAATATTAATAAAATTCTACAAAATAGTGAATATGAAGTTACCGATCAAAGCCTTATGGATGTCGCCGTGAAAATGGCGTTAGATGAAACAGGAACGAACTAACCGCAAAAAGACAGCCAACTTGAGGTCAAAATTACTTTTGACAGATCAACAAGGTGTAAATACCAACCCAGAATTTTGGGCGGTTAATTTAATTTTTATATTTTATAACTGAGTCTGGATGACTTCCAGGTTGTAAAGGACAACAACAGTGAAAAAAGTTGGTAGTGTACACTCAACTCCCCTCACTAACCGGCCCAAATTTACAAACGGAGATTTGCATTCAAACTCATAATAATGTAAAGACGTTAATCATGTGGCAAGTTAAATAGTCAGGTGATTAACGATATTATAATTTCCATACAGCCCAAGGTTCAATATACTTGGAGCTGTGATTTGTAAAGGATTCTATGAATCAATTACAATGTTTGTATTATTTTATATATAATTTAAATTATATATATATAATTTTATTAATATTACTTATAATGCTACCTAAAGTTAAAATCAAAGTTTAATATCCATTAAATAGTTGGAGGTTATTTATGATTTTCTTGGTTCTTTCTCACTTATTAATATAAATAACATTGAATTTATTTTGGACCACATGGTCAATTGCTGTGCTAATTTTTATACAAGTTCATATATGTTGTTAGTTGCTTAACTGTTTATACAAGATCAGCGTACTATGTCCATTTACTTAGTTTCATTCACATATTTGTTAATAACATTGACTGCTACATATCTTTTAAGGTAACAATTAACATCGTTTCCATGATTGTGTGGTTCTCATATTGTAATAATTTTTTAGATGAACTGATGATGCTTTCAAAACTCGAAAGCGAAACGTCTTCAAAATAGATAAAGTAGCCTATCAACTTTGTCTTTTATTTCTCCACCTAGAGACCGATATAAGAACCCACCACTCGTCTGAGTGATCCTTATATATATATATATATATATATATATATATATATATATATATATATATATATATATATATATATATATATAATTCCATTCATTCAAACCAAAAAATATTCTTTAACAAGGTTATGGTTGATCTCCTAATTTTCACTTTTTTTCAAACCCATTTTCTAACCCTTACTAATATTGGGGTTAGTCCGTTATTGCACTCATAGCCTCAAATAATTACCAGTTTTTATGTTGTGCCACTATATATATATATATATATATATATATATATATATTATATATATATATATATACATATACATATATTACTCGTTGAATAAATTTGATAATAAATTTTGGATAAATACCTATATTCGATTTTTTAAAGTGGGTTGGTCCACTTTGCATTTAAAATATTTTTAGTTAGTGAATGGGTTATCCCACAAAATAATACACTCAATATTACATCAAAGACTTTATTATCACAGAATGTGTAAAAAGTTATCAGAAGTTAGAATGTCTAATCTTCTTCGTCGTCAAATGGGCCAATTACTTCACCTTCGGCTGCTTGCGCTGAAGATCTCAGGTTTTAATAAAATTCATGGTGTATAGAGGGTATCAATTCCATTAACTGAAGAATATTTTTTAAAAAACTTTGTTAATGGTATTACCATTTGGATACAGAAGTGGCAATTCCATTGTATTCTTGAAAACAGGTTTCCTTTTATTAAGATCCACTGTTTCAAAATACACATCTTTATTGTTCGAATACTTATATTGGATAGTATTGGGAAAGTCTTTCCTAAACCTTAACCATTGAATTTTAAGCCACTCTACCTTGGTTTTTGATTCGGAAACTTTCCTGTTGATTGTATTATTTTTAAGCAATTTTATAGGAAAAAATTTAGCGTGCTTTATCACTGTATGCCAGTCTTGAGGTATAAATACATGCGGGTGGAATGTCTTTTCTTTTTCTATTATACCAAAATCTTGGTCAGACGGTAAGTAAGAATGACCACTTATTAGAAACTTGTGGTCTATTTCTTCCACGGTAAAATCTGGAGATGCAGTTATATAATTGCATAGTAATGACATTTTATTATTACGATTCTGACCGTCACATTGGTCAGAATACATAATAAGTCGTTTCAATTTTACGAAATTTTTTATGTAAAATAAGATGCAGGATCCTACTTCTTGAGGACCCCTAGAGGCGACGGTTTCATCCCACACAAACATAAATGAGTTGTTAGTTCCTATTTAATGAACATTGAAGCAGTAGGTCCATAATTGCCGCTTGCAGTAACAAATTCCTTCGGTAAGCACAGGTGTAGGTAAAGTCTTCATTAGATCGAAACAGATGACTGATGCGTTTCCATTTTTTGCCATTTCGGTGTCTCTTTTTAAAGAATCTCTAGCACTCTTCGCCTTCTTTTGATGAAGTTTTTTTTCAGTTTCGAGTTGTTTACTTGAGTCACTAGTGACTGCCTTTATTTTAACTTCAAAAAAATCACACTTCTTACAAGAGTCAGTAATTGGTGGATGAAAGTGTAAATTATATTCCTTGTTGAACGTTTCTCAGAAGATAAAATAAAACTTATACATTTTACCGAGACTCAAATCCGGAGACAAGTATTTCCTATGGTTGCTTTTTTCCGCTCATAATGTGATTCGTACCATGGAAATTTTTCAATGAACTTCTTTAGTTCCATTTTCTTTGCGTCAGATGTTTTATTGTGCGGTGGATGTTTGCCACGTTTATCACAAGGTGGTGGTGTTCCTATGGACTTACATTTGAGCAGTCTGTCTAATCTACCGGCAGAAACTTGAAATATCGCTTGGAAAAATGGTTTGCACACCTTATGCTTCACACCTTCCTGACTGGGTAAAAAGTAAAGTCTGGTTTTTTCCCTCTTAAATTCTGGGTTCAGAGTGTAGCTACGCAATTTATTAACGACTTTAATCAGAGCAAATAAATATGCAGTTTGCAAGTCATAGGATTCTAAAGTATAGAAGTTGTTATGCAGTTCCATTTGCCTTTCTGCTGGAATCAAAAATGAACACCTTCCTTTACATTTACATTCAAATGGTTTAAAATATTTATAATGTACAATTTTACTCGATTTAGTCTCATAATCTTGTCCAGCACACTTTTTGTTTTGGTTATATTTCTCTTCAATTTTTTAGGATTGCGGACACGGTTTTTAGGCTTACTTGATGTCGTTGGTTTCGCTCTGTCGATATCTGCTTCTGTATCGTTACCCTTTTCCACGTCCCTATTAGTTTCCGCCAAATCTCCATCCGAAGGCAAGTACTCCGATCCAGAATCCACATATGGATCTGATTCTGAGGCTGAGCCGCCTGCAACAAAACGCACAAATTAGAACCATAGAGAAATTTTTTAATCTAATTTTTAAGAATAACAACTAAATAGTATTATTTAAAAGCAAACTATCCCAGAAAAACAAAATTAAATCATAACCTAGAGACAACGTGTTTTACTTTCGTACTTTTTTTATTTATCTTTACAAAATACACCTACCTCTCCTCTACTTACATCACATTTTTAAGAATAGCAACTTAATTTATTAAAAGCAAATTAAAATATAAAAAAACTAAATTATTTGAAATTAAAAACTATCTAAGAAAAATAAAATAAAATCATAAACTAGAAACAATGTTTCTTCCTTTCATACTTTTTTATTTTTATTTATAAAATATACCTACTCACCTCTCCTTGTAGCATCTTCATCGAAATCTATATCAATAGAATAAATATATTATATAAATATATAGAATGAATATATATATTCCAAAACTACTTTAGTGCAGCCATCTAGGAACCAATGGAACAATGTGGATTGGTCCACTATGCAGCTGATAGATTTTAACTAGACGGTTAATATTCTACAATAAAACAAAGTTTGAATTTTTGTGGGTTGGTCCGTTATTGCACTCAGCCTCATTTTATAGGAGCTTTAAAGTTTGTGTGCCAATAATTTTGTCTTATTTTCTTTACTACATAAAAAAATAAATTTTGGTTTATTTTGGAGAGCGTTAGGTAGCATTTATTTAATTGAAATACAAAATTTTAAATTCAACCCTTATTTTAATTTGTACCACTATTGCACATCAACATTTTGTCTTTCAAAACTAATTAAGACAAATACAAAACTGGCAGTTTTTTTGTTATTCCTATCAACTGAAATAAAGGTTCAATAAAGAATACTACAAGTGACTTGAATGAGAAAATATGTTTATTAACAACTGTAAGAAGAACGAAATAAAAAAGTATATATTATTAATAATCAAAACAGTTATGATTAACAATGTTTTGAATATTCTTATTTTTAGTTATTATTGAATTAAGAATGATAAGAATAATTCATTCATAAAAATTAAATTATACACAAATGATTTTGAAAAATATTTTTTTGATGATTATTAAAAGAAAAGGTTCTATGATCGCTTTTCTATTTTTTTTTAAAGAAAAAATATTTATGTTAAGATATAAATAAGTACCTTCTTAATAGTAAGCAACAAGTTGAAGACAATCTCATTTTTCTCACTAAATTGTAAACGAAAAAAATCTTTAAATACTTGGCTATTAGGATGTCATGAACCCCTTAACACGTTTGCGGACACTATGGCATAACAAAGGGTTTATAGAAACGCACCTCTGTTAGGAACGTCATTTTATCGAAAATAAAATTAAAAATTGGTAGCATGATTTATTATGAAAAAAACATATATTTTTGACAAAAAAATGGAAAGCGGCAAATACCGTCTTGTCCCTAGCAAAGTCTATTTGCGTGAGCCTGAACGAATTGATTAAAAACAAAAATTGTATTGTCTATGGTAATCTTCAAAGCAAGGTTCGACACAAAGAGCTGGCCTGCTGGGTCATGTCTTACAAAGGTACTTGGTCTCCTTTAGTATATATCTTGATGTACAATGTTTGCATATCAAATGGTAGGAGTTATTTGGATCTTTTGAGTTTGGTATTTTATCGATAAAGTGCATGCCAGAATCAGTGTTCCTGTTTGCTATTTGTTGATCCAGTCGTGGCCTTTTACCACTATGTAATAGTCCCGTCTTCGCCAAGTTACTTCCATCTTGCTCATCTTTATCAATTCCTACATATTCTTTGACAATTTCTTCGCGAAACTGAAGGAACGATAACTGTGTGTCTAATGTTCTTTTTGTGTAAAATGCATTCCAAAGAGAAATGTCTAGTAGATCGAACATTACTTTTTTATACCATCTAATACTTTTTCTCGGAGATGAATAATAACTAATCATCTGGTCACTACAGTCAATACCAGGCATAAACTTGTTGTAAATAGCTACTTCCTCAGGTTTATCTTTTCAACGCCATACCTGTTTTTAGCGGTAATCAATTTGGGATGATATTTTGTGGTAATGCAAATAACATCCCGTTTATCCCTCCATTTTGAAACGTATACTTGACCACATCGGCTCCAACGGTGTTCACCTTTCTTTAACTTGGATTTTACGATTGCGGCAGGATTTCTTTTACGATCTTTTCATAAGGTATCAGTTCTATGGGTTTTTCGACAAAGAAGAATCTTAGCAAGAGAGAGGTTATTATAAAAGTTGTCCATGAAAATATGATGTCCACGATCTAGGTATGACTCCGTCAGAGAGAGAACTAGTTGCTCAAGTTTTGGTACACCAGTTGCTTCCGTTGTTTTTTTGGAATATATTTTCAAATTTACCACATAACCATCGCTGGTACAAACAGAGTAGAATTTTATTCCGTACTTAGCGCTTTTACTTTTAATATACTGCCGAAAGCTCAACCGACCGCGAAATAGCTTTAGTGACTCGTCTAAGGACAAATTTTTTGGAGGAACCACGGCACTTCTAACGTTTGATAATAATCTAGTCAAAAATGGTGTAATCTTTCGTAGTTTGTTATCAAGATTTTCGTCAATTTGTCCGTAAGAGCAACTAAAACACCTTAGAAGTTCTTTAAAACGTCTTCCAGAAAAAATGACGATGAAAAACTGGGTTGTAATATAATGGATCCATCGAAAACCTTTTCCTTATTGAAGGACATTTGGAGTGACTCTGTAGGATACACAGAGCTAGGAATACCTTGAGTTCAGGTTTAGTTACTGGTTTAATAGTTTTATATCTATAATTTCGTCTGTGTGGTCTTTTGGTAGTCTTCAAAATGTTAGCATAGGCATTCATAAAAGTAACAATCATATTCATACCGTCATCATCCCAAAACTTTTTAAAACATTCAGCTGCAGTCGGTCTAGTTTCTTTCTCTTTCAAACACATATTGGATACCACTACCAGCATTATCAAACTGAAAATTAGAAATATCTGTTGTGGTATCACACCAGATATCCTCTGTTAGTTGCAAATCACTGGAGCTACCAATATCATCATCATCATCACGATCTGAGATGTTATTATCATTACTGAATGCCTCAGGCTCTGAGTAAGCGTCATCAGATTCAGATGATCCTGTACTGACTTCTTTAATGAGTTGCCAAAGCCTTTTTTCTTCTGTCTTATCCATTTTGCCCAATCGCAATGCCGATAAATTGAATTAAATTTTTATATTACTCCACCCTGTAAATAAAAAAAATGTATGTTTTAACATGCATTATTTACAAAAATTAGAAATCTTAAAAAAATAATTTCGATTTTAGAGTTTTATGTAATATATTACTATATTTGTTTGATATTTCTATTTTTCATTGTATGTTATGTTATGTATTCTTGTGTTATTTCTTGGTTATAAGTGACTTATTTTATATTGTGATATTACACGTAGTGTTTGCTATGTAAAAAATTGTCAATAAACATAGATACCTTGGACAGCAAGGAAAACTAATGAAGAAATACTAAGGAGCATGAACAAAGATAGAGAACTGCTAAAGACGGTTAAACATCGAAGAATGTCTAATCTGGAACATATAGTAAGAGGAAGCCGATATAAAATATTATAACTGATCCTTAAAGGCAAAATAGAGGGCCGTAGATGTGTAGGAAGAAAACAAGCCGTGTAGGCCGGTTACATTGGTTTTTCTGATGACAGCTTCAAGAACTAGGTTAAATAGCATGGTTAAAAGTGCGTCTCCCTGTCTCACCCCCTTATTGATGTCAAACAGGAGAGACAGTTCTCCGTTATCCAGCTTTTCATGCCTTCAACATCATTTCTATGCAGCTGACTATGAGGCTTCCATATAATTTCATAACATGCAAAACTTATTTTTCACTCCCCCTCACACAAGGGTGTGCACGGAGGCACTGTATGTCTCAAGCATAAAAACGTATAGATTAAGTTCAGAAGATACATATTTATTTTTAATGTAAAGTTCTAAATAATTAATAGTTAAATTAAATCATTTATTTCTTAAAAGTACAACGATAAAATATTATTTTACAACTAACATAATAAATCGTATTTTTTTTATGTTTTTAGAATTTTTTCCTAATACTCCACTTTCTCTAGTGTACAGTTTAGTAAGTACACAGTTTCAGCAGCTGGTAGTCTTAATATGGTAGTCTTCTACACAAAATATTCACATTTATTTTTGTCATCTTGTAATGATTGCAATATGGAATAAATAATTAAACTCCTGGATTTCTAATAAATTCCAATTTTAAAAATCTTCATCCTGGATAGTTCTGAGTTGCTGTCGTATAATTTCACCAACCTTACCTTTCCCTTACTTGTTAAAACCACTATATATTCGACATCTGACAAATTATCAGCCAACTCTTTGGCTGTGGATGTGTAACCCTGGGGCTGTCAAATAGTTTTTAGAATTTTAAAACCTAGCATTTTTGTTTAAATTAACACTTTACTTCAACCACCTCTAAGATCTTTTATCATAGACCACACCACCTTTTATCATGGAAAGCCATAAATTCAACAGTTATTACCTCAGCGTCTCACTGACACCTAAATAAATCATATACCCACGCGGTATGTGCATAGTAAGTTACCTAACATATTACACTACATAGTAGTGTTTGTAGGTAGGTGGCGCTGGGGGTTTTTATTACGAAAAGAGAGGCAAAATATGCAAATTATAATATTAACCTATTAGCGCCCAAGTTGTTACCTCTAGATGGTTGAGAAAAGACTAAAATACGAATCCGTTTTGTGGTACCTGAAGTATTCCTAGAAACGATAGTTTTCAAAATATGTGGATGATAGTTTCATGGGCGTACCACAGAATTTTTAAAAATCATGTAGTTTACGTTATCATATAGTGACGGTGGACGCTAATGGAATAATAATAATTTACCTGTAAATACCTAGTGAAAACATTATCGCAATAGAAATTATTGCAATTAATTGGGGCGTACTATAAGGAGACTCCATAAGTCTACTGTGGTTCTGTCTAGCGATAAACCAACTGACAAAGGTTTTAGCATTAAAAATAACACTATTCTAGAGGCGAAGTTTAATCATCTATATTGTATATGGATGATATTTGAAACTATTAAATTCTTTTCGAAGCCTCGTGGATCAGATATTAAAAACCGCGGAAACTTTCTCTTATGATATTGGTATGCACTTCAGTCTTGACAAGTGTTGCGCCTTAAAATAGTTAGAGGAAAGGTTTAGTTCAGTAAAAGTAATATGTAAAATGACAGGAATATCAGGGCCATGGATAAAAATGATAATAAATACCTCCGAATAAAACAAGCGCGGACAATTTATTAATACCAACCTTAACAGTAAAAATTTGTTTAAGGTACTAATCACTTTCGCATTTTTCGCACTAAACTTTTTTTTGGTATTGTTAAGTAGACAAAAACGGATACAGAAAATCTTCAAAGAAAAGTACGAACACACCTCGCAAAGGCCCTAAAATACCAGGACGCGGGATGTAAGTGTGCAATTAGAAAATCAGATATTAATTTAAGAACTTATTTTCAGATGCAAGCTGAGACATATCTACCCTACATTGAGTGATTTATGCAGTAGATAACACAACACCGATCAAACTAAGCAAAGCAGAAATGAAATGAAACAACAAAGGAGAACGTCAAAAGAAAAATAAAAAACTTGGGATCAGAAGTACTACCAAATATAAAGGGATACGAAATAGAAAGAGCTTTAAAAGAACTAAAAAATAATAAAGCTCCAGGACACGACGATATAATCGTCGGGGTCTTGAAAACAAGCAAGACATTAACAATCCCTGTAATAACAGAGCTATTTAATAGATGTCTCCATAATAGCCAGATCCTTAAAGACTGAAACGAGAGTCTAGTAATACTCTTACACAAAAGAGGGGACAAATGTGATCTACAGAATTATAGACCTATATCGATGCTCAGTCAAGTATACAAACTATTTATGAGAATTATTAATAACCGGTTAACCTACAAAATGGATAATTACCAACCGGTTAAACAGGCTGGCTTCCGCAAAGGATATAATACATCAGACCATCTGCTGATAATAAGAACATTGATAAAGAAGGCAAATGAATACCAACTACAGGTATTTCTTGCCTTCGTCGACTATGAAAAGGCGTTTGATGGTATCGAGATGTAGGCTATAGAACCAGATATTAATAATTTTAGAATAGATTCGAGATATAGGCAACTAATACATAATATATATGAAAATGCAACTATGATAGTACAACTAGACGAAAATACAAATCCCATCCCCATTAAGAGATTATTATCGCCAAAGCTTTTCAATCTAGCCCTAGAAGACGTCTTCAAAACTATAAATTGGTCAACCTATGGCATTAACGTTAATGACAACAAGTTAAACCACCTCAGATTCGCTGACGACATAGTGATTATAGCGAGCATATTCGAGGAACTGCAAATTATGTTGAGGAACTAGCAGCCAGCTCCCAATACGTCGGCCTAAAAATGAATATGAAAAAAACAAAAATAATGGCAAACACAGAAGACTCCAGACATATCACCATAAACGGCAGTGGGATAGAACAAATCCAGGAATATATCTACCTAGGCCAAATCCTGGGACCTGACAAAGAGAACCAAAGTGCAGAAATTACTAGAAGAGCAAGACTAGCATGGGCAGGATTTGGAAAACTTAGTTGGATACTTTAGAATCTCAAAATACCATAATACTTAAGGAGCAAAGTTTTCAACCAATGCATCCTTCTTATCATGACATATGGATGTCAAACCTGAACCCTAACCAAGGCAAGAATGAATAAACTAGTTACAACAGAAAGAACAATGAAAACAGCAATGTTAGGTATACGACTGTCAGATAAAAAGAGGAACGACTAGGTTAGATCCAAAACAAAAGTCGAAGACATAACATCAAAAATTGCCAAACTTAAATGTAGTTTCGGGGCCACACTGCTAGACAGAAAGACCAACGTTGGAATACTACAATACAACATTGGAGACCTTACGAAAGTAAACGACCAAGACGAAGACCACAGATGCGATGGGTTGTTGACATTAAAAGAATATTCTGTCTCCGGCTTCTATATAACATGTAGCTTCTCCATTTTTAAAAATTTTAAAGTGTTTGTCTTTGTGTATTGTATTGTTATGTCCAAATTTACATGTATGACATTCTGCTCATGTCGGATAGGCCACAACTGACGAAATGCCCCTGAGGATGATCTATTGATCGAAAGTACTTGGACAAAATTTAATTAATTACTGTGGTCGATAGTTGCCTTGTATACCATCAAAATTAAAAGAATAGCCGAAACAAATTAGAAATATGTTGCTCAGGATAAAGACCGAGGGAAGGAGTTGGAAGAGGCCTATGTCCAAACATGCGATCCAAGATATGCAAATTCTTTGACTTGCTTAGAGGTATGGTTAAATTCTTTATTGGATATTTCGAGGGTTTTTAGAAACCAACATATATTTTCGGTTTTTTCCCTGTTTACCATAAGTCCTAACTCACTTGCTGCGTCGCAAGCCTTGTAAAACATTGCACCATATATCTCGTACCTTTTCCACTATAACTTAATTGTCAGCGAAATGCGATGAATTTCTTAAGAATACCCTCATACAAATATTTTTTATAATATTCTCTAGTATATAACTTATAAATTATTTCTTTAATCACTATTTTAGTTTATTAATTAAAAATCATAATACTGTTATGCTAATTTCTTCTATATTTATTATTATCTCATATATATATATATATATATATATATATATATATATATATATATATATATACATAATTAATAAAAATTTTTATGAGAACAACTCCCCCAGCTAGTAAGTCAACTGAATAGCTCTTAACATTTACAATTTAAAGTGAAACAAAGAAAATCTTCAGACAGACGTAAATACAAAAATATGACAAATCCATTAGCAGTACATGGATTAATGAGGTAATTAGTGCTTGTATGCTGAACCGTGATTAGAGCTCTGTAAAATTAATTCTCCTCTAACATGCCATTAAGTATATACGAGTAAAGGAAATTCGGTGAGTAAGTACGAAACATAGAGGATATTGTCAGTTAAATGTTAATGTATGTGCTGGCGGAATTATGAAAGATGTACAAGATTATGACAACCGTCTTTGTAATGCAATGGAAGAGTATACCGGTATTATACTAATGCTATTTTATGTACAAATGACTTAAATTAAACTACTTATTAAGTAAGGAAATTTATCAATCACTAAATAGATACAAATTATAATAAAATCAAAGCAAAATAAACAGATATTTTTTTATAGGTGTAGAGTAATTGTCTTGATACTTAGCAAAGTCTATGTCATTGTTTTTGATAAGAGACGCTAAGCAAAAATTAAGGTTATTAATTTTTTACTAACAAAATGAAATGTTATTAATACATCGAAGATCAAGGAACTTCTTCTTCTAGTTCCATGACCGTTATCGATCGTTGGATATCATGTTGGCTACCATATTCGCTATCGTGACTTTATTGACAGCAGCTCTAAATAACGATGTAGTTGTTTTTCCATACCATTGCCTTAGATTTTTCAGCCATGATGTTCTTCTTCAACCAGGACCACGATTACCTTGGATCTTTTCCTGAATGATCAGATGTAAAAGATCATATTTTCAGGGTGTCTCATAATATGACCGAAGTATTCCAGCTTGCGTTTCTTTATTATATTGACCAGTTGTGTTGTTTGGTTCAGCCGTCTAAGGACCTCCTCATTTCTAACTCTGTCGACCCAGCTTATTTTCAGTAGTCGTCTGTATACCCACATCTCAAAGGCTGTCAAGCGTTTAAGCATAGCCTCAGTTAGGGTCCACACTTCTACTCCATAGAGCAGGACAGGAAAGATGTAGCAAGATATCATACGAACTCTAAGGTCAATGCTAAGATCGTGACTGCAAAGTACGTTTCTCATTTTTACAAAGGCAGCTCGGGCTTGTTCTATTCGGCTTTTAATTTCTGCGGTTGGATCCCAGCTCTCATTGATATTACTGCCGAGATACACGAGTTTCTCTACTCTGTCAGTGTGGCATCTCCGACTTTTATACCGTCATCATGTATATAATTTTGTTTGCTATCATATATTTAGTTTTCTTAACGTTGAGTTTTAATCCATACTGATCACAAGTCTGTTTTATTTTGTTCATTAGATTTTGAAGGTCTTCTCCGCAATTGGCAAGGACTAAGGTATCGTCGGCATATCTAATATTGTTGACGGTTACTCCATTCACAATAATACCTTCGGTTGTCTCCATTAAGGCTTCCTTAAATATTTCCTCCGAATATAAGTTAAAAAGTAAAGGCGACAATATACAGCCTTGTCTCACTCCTCTTTTTATATTTATTTCATCCGACAGTTCTTGTTCAACCTTTATTCTTGCCACTTGATGCCAGTATAGATTTGTAATTATTCGTAGATCTTTATCGTCCAATCCAGCTGTTTCCAATATTTCTAGCATTTTGTTATGTCGGACTTTGTCAAAAGCTTTTTCAAAATCGATTGCACACAATATATACACATTTTGATTTATATCTCTGCATCTCTGTACTAGCACCTGTATACTAAAGAAGGCTTCTCTTGTACCCAAGCCACTCCTAAACCCAAATTGAGTATTGCTAATTCTGTCCTTTAACAGCGTGTAAATTCTGCTGTGTATTACTCGCAGAAAGATTTTCAAAACGTGACTCATCAGACTTATTGTCGATAATCACCGCATGTCTTTGGACGATGTTTCTTAGGTATTGTGACAAATGTCGACTTTAACCAATCAGTTGGTAATATCCCAGTGTCATAAATTCTGTTAAAGAGATTACACAGAGCTTTAATTCCATTTTCTCCCAAAAACTTTAGTATTTCAGCACTTACTTCATCGGGGCCAAGTGCTTTTCCATTTTTTGCCGTTTGTATTGAACGTCTTACCTCACTTTCTGTTATAGATGGACCTGATATAGCAATCGGTGTCTAGTGTTCTACTCTCTCATCTTCAAATAACTCAGAAATGTAGTTTTCCCATTCTTTTAACTTTTCATTGATGTCTAATATTCTGTGTCCGTTTCTGTCTTCTAAACTTTGGCATACTTGTTTCCATTTGTTTCCAGCGACCTCTTTCAATTTCTTGTGCAGATGAAATGTATCGTGTTTCTTTTCATATTGTTAAATTTCATTACATTCTTTACTATGAAATTGTGTTTTCGCGTGTCTTATCTTTTGCCTGATTATTGCGTGGATCCTCTTGTATTCTTTTTTATCTTTATTTTTGACTTCTCTTCTTTGATCCATAAGTCTCAGTATTTCTTCTGTCAACCACCCTTGTTTTTTCTTGCTTTCAACGCACTCAATTTGTTTCTTGAACAGTCTTTAAGATGTCTTTAATTCTCGTCCAGTTTTCCTCAGTACTTTCTTCTTTGCTTGATGTTAACTTCATCTTTTGTTCTAATATACTATTTATTTCTTGTTTTACAGTATCATTTAGCATCGTTTCTCTATCAATAGAAACTGTTTGCTTATTCGTCCTTGTAACTCTTTTTAATCTGTCTTATTTTTCCTACTAAAATATTGTGATCTGTTGGTACATCTGCCCTGGATAAGTTTTTACTGATAACACTGAATTTATGTATCTCTTATTTATACATATGAAGTCTATTTGGTTACGAAAAACTCGTTCAGGTGTATCTGCTGGTGATTTCCAGGTGTAAAGACGACGTCAAGGAAGTACCGTCTTTTAAATTTGTGCGAAATTTCCCCCGATCGGTCAAATAGTTTAAAAGATATTTAATTTATTTGGCCCTGAGACTAACTATTTAAACTATTAAACTTGCCCTATGAATGATGTTAGACAGCTTAGCAAATTTCATAGGATTCTTTAAGACTTAAACTATATCAGTAGTTAAATGCATATTGCGTTTTCATCGAAATTATTTACAAAATAAACGTTTGAAATAGGGTATGTTTTTTTACTTATAAATAAAATAAATAAATAAATAAAGAAATAAATAAAATAAAGTATTGTTTTGTTTTGTTTTTCATTATACATATTGCCTAACATTGTTTTTAATCACGTAATTGGCAATTCCACGAATAAAATAATAAACACAAAAAAATCTCGTTACAAGTTCGGACTGTTTGTTACAAAGGATTGTCCATCTATTTTTAAATCATTTACTCGTATTCTGGGAACATTGTAGGTTTTGTATATTACACATAGCTTCATGTTATATCATCTGAATGAGCTTAACTTTTTTAAAAGTATTGTTTACATATCTATGTTTGTAGCTATTTTTAGTGTAATTTTCCAAATATACCCAAAGACTTTTGTTGATACTGTGCTGTTATATGTTGACTCTGTTAACACGCCTTTTAATTAACGTGACGTTAGTATGTAACTTAATGGAATATTTCTGCAACTGCTTTATATACAATCTATAAATAGGTTTATTATTTCTTTATTTAAAAGTATTTGATTTGAAGTCGAGAGAAGAGGCTCTCTTGCTCTAAAGGGTTTTTATTTGATCTAGTATCTGTATATTATACCAATGTATACAGATACTAGATATTTATATGAAGTTATATTAGGTTATATACATCCACACGGCTCTATAACATAGACAGCTTAAAAAATGAGTCACAAGTTTTCTTTATAAACTACGTTTGGCACAAAAATTAGACGAAGAAATAAACGGAACAGCGGAAGAAATGTATGAGACTTTGAAAATCAAATTCATGAAGCAGCATTAGAAGCTCTAGGTACGAAAGAAAAAGTAAAACGTAGAAATTATTGGTGGACAGAAGGTTTATTAGAACTGTTAGAAAAAAAGAAAAATTGTATCTCAACTGATTAGCGACAAAAGATGAGAAAGACCGAAAGAACTATAAACAGATACAAATATATAGTAAAAAAGGAAATTAAAAAAACAAAAAACATAACCTGGGACGACAAGTGTACAGAAATAAGCTCAATGGTGGAGGATCTAGGTCCAGACAAGCTTGGAAAACTATCAACAGTCTTAGAGAAAAAAACAAACGAACCAAAAAAAATAAACCCCATAGACATAGAAAGATGGAAAAATTATTATGAAAATTTATTAAATGAACAACGTACACAGTTTTTAGACACACAGATAGATAGAGTTGAAACGGGGTAAAATGAAGTGGCGATGATTACCGTAGAAGAAATAAAAAACGCATTACAAAAAATGAAAAATAATAAAGCTCCTGGGCCGGGTGATTTACCTATCGAGTTATTCAAACATGCCACTGCAATAACATTAGAATTGATTTGTAAAATGTTTAACAAGTGCCTACAAGGAGAAAGTATCCCAAGAGATTGGAAAGTCTCGTACATAAACTCCATCTACAAAAAGGGAAACACGAATGACTGCAGTAATTACCAAGTATCAGCATTACGTCATCCACTGGCAAACTGTATGAAAGAGTTCTGAAAGCCAGAATAGAAAAAGAAGCCACAGAGATCGAAGAACAAAGTGGATTCCGACCAGGGAGATCTTGTGTCGACGATGTATTTACTCTCAATCACCTAACGGAAAAGAGATTAGCAAGAGGACTAGAACTTCATGCCACTTTTATAGATCTCCGTAAAGCGTTTGAACTCCGTACCACTGCAGAGACCATGGACAACATTGGAAAAACGCAGGTATAAATGCAGTATATATAAATGCCGTGAAAAAGCTATATCAAGATAACCAAGCTTATATTAAGGTTGGAAACCAAATTTCCAAGGGTTTCACCCAAACAAAGGGTGTCAAACAGGGTTCTTGCCTCTCCCTAACCCTATTTAAAATATATCTTGGTAATGCTTTTAAAACATTGGATGATAAAATGCAGCCCAATGGGCATATGGGTAAATGACACTCCTATATACACAATCCTCTTCGCAGACGACCAGGTAGTTCTTGCCGAGGACCTACAATATATGACGTACATGATAAACAAACTAATAGACGAATTCAAAAAATGGGGATTAGAGGTTAATACCGAAAAGACACAATACATGAATATAGGAGGCATCGGTCAAGACATGGAAACAGAAAGCGGATTAATTAAAAACGTTGATCAGTACGAATATCTCGGAGTTACACTAAGCGAAGACGGGAGAGATGACAAAGATATAACAAGAAAAATAGGAAAAGGAAAAAACATGATAAAAACACTACATCCGATCCTGTGGAATAAAACTTTAACTAAGAAAACAAAGAAAAATATATATCAGACTATGATTCAGCCGGTGCTGACGTATGGTCAGAAGTGTGGGTCTTTAACAATAATATGTCACAAAAACTCCTCTCAACGGAAATGATGTACTGGAGAAGAATGTTCCGGGTTAACTTTGTTTGACCACATAAGAAATGAAAACATAAGAGAGAGAATGAAAGTAAAGAACACAATAATGGATACGATAGCCGAAAAACAATTAAAATGGTATGGACACCTGAGACGGATGAACGAAGAAAGGATACCACGAAAGGTTTGGAACTGGAGACCTACACAGAGAAATAAGAGGGGAAGGCCAAGAAAGAAA
Organism: Diabrotica balteata; assembly: GCA_918026665.1. Taxonomy (NCBI): domain Eukaryota; kingdom Metazoa; phylum Arthropoda; class Insecta; order Coleoptera; family Chrysomelidae; genus Diabrotica; species Diabrotica balteata. The sequence continues at coordinate 162,664,417 of OU898276.1, read as the reverse complement.
TGGATATCCAATATTCATATAGAAATGGAAAAGAGAGGTCTTCAAGAAGGAGACTGGGCCGATAAGAAATTATGGCGATTGGGATGCGAGAAGCGACAAAATTATAGTTGCAAACACTCGCTATATATATATATATATATATATATATATATATATATATATATATATATATATATATATATATATATATATTTTTTTATTAACCCACATTTATTACAATCTATCTGTACAATCTAAACCTAAATATTAGGTAGATAATAGACAATAAGTAATAGGACTGACAATAATTTGGAATGACATGTAGGGAGGCATCCAGTGATGCACCCCTTTTTTTAAAAACTTAGCCTACAACACTGACTATTTCTGACATAGACTTGTACACATTAATTTAGAACCTATTGTTCACTTAACTCTAACGGAACTTTTCGTTTTAGCCTACGAACAGTACGCGGTTTATTCACTAAACTTTTTGCTAACACGTTTGGGTGCACTTTAAGTTTCTCTTTATGTTTTTTCGCGCACTTTTTGATGTCATCTTTGACATATGATAGTCCGGCATCCCGATGAATGGCTTCATTGGTTTATGAACCATGGAACTCCTAGTATTGATCTCAATGTTTTGGACTGGAATCTTTGTATTATTTCAATGTTGGAATGTGCGGCGGTTCCCCATAATTCTATCCCATAAGTCCACACTGGTTTTAGGATGGATTTGTAGATTAATATTTTATTTTCGGTTGATAGTTTTGATTTTTTGCCCAACAGCCAATATATGGTTCTTAACTTATGACCCAGTTGTTTTCGCTTAGTAAATATATGCTTCCTCCAGTTTAATCTTCTGTCCAAGTACATACCTAATATTTGACTTCATCCCCTTGTGGAATTCCTGTACCGTTTAAGTAAACAGCCGGACATGTTTCCCTACGCGTGGTAAATGTTAGTGTAGCGATTTGTTTTCATTAATTTTGACTCTCCATTTTGTCATCCATTGTTGGATTTGATTTAGATTATTTTGTAAGATTTCTGAGGCTATTTTGGGATTTTTGTTCGACGATATTATTGCCGTATCATCCGCAAATGTAGCTGTAGTTATGTGTGTTTCTGTCGGTAGGTCAGCAGTAAATATAAGGTATAATATAGGTCCTAGTACACTTCCTTGGGGCACCCCAGCGAGAATTTGTTGTATGTTTGTGTATGCATTCTCATACTTTACCTGGAAGTTTCTGTTGGTGATATAGGACTTTAAGAGTATATAGTAATTTGTAGGTAAATTTTGTTTTAGTTTACATAATAAGCCTTTATGCCAGACTTTATCAAATGCCTGACTTACGTCCAGAAATACCGCCGAGCAGTACCTATTATTTTCAAAGTCCTCGTTGATTCTCTCTACAATTCTGTGTACCTGTTGTATCGTTGAATGCTGTTTTATAAACCCAAATTGGTGTGGTGGTATTAGTTTTTTGTTTTCTAGTATAGGCATTAGCTTAGTAAGTGTCAGCTTTCAAAAACTTTGGATACCACTGGAAGAAGACTAATAGGACGGTAGGACTGTACACTTTCTGGTTCTTTTCCTGGTTTTAGTATCATTGTTATTTGTGCTAGTTTCCATTGTGATGGGAAGTGGCCTAATCTCATTATAGAGTTGAATAACTGTGTCAGAAATTGGAAGCCTTTCTCTGGGAGTTGCTGAAGAGTTTTTCCCGTAATCAGGTCGTATCCTGGAGCCTTTTTTGGATCGATGTTGTGGTGTATAATATTTTTTACCTCATTTTTTGTGAATCTTTTTTCGGGAAGTTCTAGTTGATAAGGTTTTGTGAGTATCGAAATAATTTCTTCTTCAGTTTGTAGTGAGTAATTTCCCTCATTTGGTGTAAAGACTTTTTTAAGGTGTGTCGCAAATGTTTCGGCTTTTTCTAGTGGACTTCTCGCCCATTGTCCTGTTTGTGTTCTTACTGGTGGGACTGTATAGTTCTGCCTTCGTAGAGTCCTTGTAGCCTTCCATAACGAGTAGTCAGTGGCTTGAGTTGCATCTAGTTTTTGTAGGTATTCTTGAAAACTTGCATTTTTTTCTGCCATTATCAATTTTTTTAGGTCTTTTTGTGCTTTATTAAGGTTGTTTTACTTTGAGGTGATCTTGTTAATTGCCATTGTTTTCTGAGTCTTCTTTTCTCAATTATTTTTCCATGTATTGTATTGGAACAGTTTTTGTTCATATGTCGATGTGTAGGTAATGGTGTGGAGTTCCATGCTGCTTCCTGTAAAACTGTGTTAAAATGTTCTACTGCGTGTTCGATTTGTTTATCTGTCTTTAGTGGGATGTCTAAATTGATTTGATTGTCTACTTGATATCGAAAATAACTCCAATTTGTTTTGTTGTTGTGTAGTATACAGCTCCTTTCTATTTTTGTTATGTTTTTGCTTACAGTTATGATAACAGGTGAATGGTCAGAGGATAAATCGTAACAGGACTTTGGTTTAAAGTATTTTTCATTTATTCCTCTCACTATAGCAAAGTCGAGAAGATCTGGAATTTTGCAGGGTCTGTAGGCCATATGTTGGTTCCCTTGTGGTTACTATGTTTAGATTATCCATGTGTATTTCTTTTTGTAGTTCCCGGCCTTTGGTATTAATAAGTCTAGAGCCCCACATTAAATGCTTTGAATTGTAGTCTCCGCCACAAATAAACCTAGGTCCAAGTGTATCAAAAAAGGTTTTAAATTCTGGTTGTTTAATTGAATGTTTTGGTGGACAATATACAGCTGAAAAAGTTATAGGTCCTGTCCAGTCTTCTACAACTACATTTGTGGCCTGAATATGTGCTTTTTAATAGTGAGTTGTCTGGTAATGTTTGATGTTGTTTCTTATAATGATTGCTGTCCCACCATGTGCAGTTCCATCTGGATGTGTTGTGTGATATACTTTGTAGTTGTGAAATTTTATGAAACTTTTTTTCGTGAAGTGTGTTTCTGAAATCAGTATTATGTCTAATTGATGATTAACTATAAATGCATACAACTCGTGTTTGTGTTGTGTCAAGCCATTAGCATTCCATATGGTAAATTTTAGTGTATTAGCCATTAGTTCATTTTTGAGACAAGTGTTGTAGTAAGTTTAGCATGGTGCTCATTTGTTCCATAAGCCCTTTCATCATATTCTTTAACTCCTGCATGTCATTTGCTTGAGTGACCATTGTAGTATCTTGTTGGTTGGTATTTATCATTTGAGCATATGTAGGTCTTTGTGTTGTACTTATATTTGTTGTAGCCACTGGTAGCTGTTGGTTTTGTAGTTGATTCTGTGACTCTTTCTTTCTTAAGGTTGGAAATCTTGCTTCTTGCAGTTGTTTATGTACACTGCATCCTCTATAATTCGCTAGATGGTTTTTACCGCAAAGTACACACTTTACAAGATCAGATCTAATTTTCTTAGGGCAGTCAGCTGTTTTGTGATTTAGAGCACATTTTACACACCTGTATTGATGATAGCAGAAATTTTTTGTGTGACCATATCTTTGACATCTGGTACATTGTACTAATTCTCTTTTTAGTCTTGGGGCTTCGACATCAATTTTTGCGTTGAGTAAATATTCTATCTGATAAATTTCTTTATTATTTTCTTGCATTTTCAAGTCCACAAAAAATAGCGGTAGGGGTTTTTTTGTAGTTCTTTGAAGTATATTCGTTATTTGTAGAACGATATGTCCTTGGCTCTCTAGTTCTTTTTTGATTTCGTTTATATCCACTGTGGATGAAGATGACGAATCACTACTCTAAAGGGTTTATCTTGCTTCTTACGATATGTATGATATTCGGTTTTTTTCTCATCAAGTGCTTTTATTATACTGTCGTATATTTCAATTGTTTGGGCCTGTACCTTGACTTGTTCTTCATTCAACACTCTGATTAAATGTTTGTCTTTGGCTATAGTGTTTAATAGTTCGTTTAATGGTTGGATGTATTTAACACCGGCAATAAATATTGGTGGGGGCTTCTCTTCCTGTTTTTGTTTTTCCTCTTCAGTATCTGCTTCGTGTGTCTCTTCATTGATTAATACATTAAATTTATTTGCTGTTGGTGTGTTGAGCCAGTAGTTATCTATCTTGGTTTGTTTAAGTTTGGGGTGTTGTTCCGGACTGGTTCTCCCACGTTTTTTATTTGGTACTATTTGCCATTCTTCATCATTTGCTTTCGATGTGCTTGGGGTTGATATTGTGGTAATGTACTTTGGACTGAATACTGGTATTGAGGTTGATATAACTGCATTGGCTGGTTTAGCTGGCTTGGAGCGAAATTTTGCTGGATTTGTGATGCGGGATGTGGTCCCGTTTGCATTTGTTGTGGAAAATATCCTTGTTGTTGAACTGTTAAGTTTTGGTCGCTGAGGTTCATCTGGCTAGATGTTGAACATTGAGAGTATGGAAATGGATATTGATTATATCCGTTCGACATTGTGGTTTAACTATTAATATTAGTATAAGATGTTACCTTTGATTTGTGGATTCCAAAAAATTAGCTTCGCAACACATTTTTGACACAATCGCCAGCACTAATATTAATATAGTTACTTTATTTTTATTATTTAATTTGTTTTGGAATAATTAATTAGGTTGATTTAAATATATAAAATCTGTTTTGTATCACTACACCAGATTTATTTTTAATATTTCAAGTCCATTAAGGTATAATTAGCTTTAAATGGTAAAATTGATAACAGTAATTGTTTTATCTACAACCGTCCTCGATCAAGTTTGGACGACTATATATATATATATATATATATATATATATATATATATATATATAATATATATATATATATATATGTATATTAGGTTACTGTAGTAGTCGCTGTAGCGGTGAAATGGGTTTTAGTTTTGTAGCTATTTCCATTGTAAGAACTTGTACTAATACATCGCCCTCTATAAAACAAATTAATTTATTTTTCTGGAAGACAGAGGTATTCTCAAATAGTTTTGCGATCGCTGTATAGGTAAAAGACAAAAAATGATGTATTTTTTTTTTTTTTTTTGTGACCTATACCATTATAGTACTAGGGGGCAATACCTCTTTTTTAAGTGACAAATTAGCTTAGGATTTATGATTTTCTTTTTTAGACTCTCACTGTCCGATGAGTCTTAATAAAGAATAAACTTGTAAATAGGTAAAGAAATAATAAATAAGACTTACTCACAATCAATTTAATTTAACTATCTGACGACCGGTTTCGCTTTCTACAATATGCAAAGCTAGCCTAGGGTCTCGATACAAAGTTAAACAAATGCTGAAATAATAAAAACCCATATTAGGGTGTTGTCCAATAACGATAAACAAAGTAGATGTTGTAAATTACAATAACTATGCCAATATTACATGTTTGTGGTTTTATTTATATGAGTAAGTTGAATAAAAGGTATAAAAATTTTAAAAGTTTAAACAGACAAGGTAAGGCCCACAAATTGTTATAAAATAGTCTCTTCAATTGTAATAAATTAACAAATGAGCAAATAAATAAATAAAATAAACATTACTTACATGCCGGTACTCTATTAATTGATGGATGGTAGAACATGGTTGAAACTACTATATATTGTTGAATGGAGAACTCAATTCTATTATTGCAGTTGTTTGACAGTAAACGGAAAGTTCTTGAGGAGATAGATTTGATCCAATGAAGAAGAGATATGTGTGTGATTGTTTGTTAAATGAAAGTAATGTATTATATCATTGTGATATTAAAAGCTATTTTAGGTAATTGTTTTAAGAAGGTGACAGTTTTATGACAATGAATATGTTTAGATGTAAAATTGTGTGGGTGTGCAATTATTTTCCAACCTGTAGTAATCAAATTACTTTGATAAAGTTCTATTGGCAATTAGTAAATTATTGGAAAGTCAAGTGAATAAAATATATTAAAATACAAACAATTAAGGCCAATTCAAATACACTAAAACAGAAAACACTTAGAAGGGACGAAACAAACATTGAATTTAAAGAAGGTGGAAGGGCTTTAATGCACTACATCGTAGTCTTGGGCACAATGAGTTTTTTTATGTTTTATCTATTAGATTTTAGTGGTAAATTTGACAGATGTAGGTTAGCATGTGACAGTTCTTCTTCTGTTTCTCAATACTGTAAGTTAAGTTATCTAGTTTTATGAAATATGCTGTTATTCATGAATGTCTATAAATTGTTTCAATTTAGATATCAAAAGTAAATTGATGTGTTTAATATTGGCATACTTTAACAATCTTTAATTAATCAAATTTAATGTAACAATATGGATAATTGAAATATATCCTACAATATAACTAACTCAGTCTAATATCCAAATTACTGAACAAATTAAAGTAATTCTTTGGCAACTGAACATGTACATTTTATAATCAAATGTATAATAAGTTTACAAAGTTTTTTATTTTTATTTGAAATTGTTGTATGTGTGAGTTATCTATCAGGGTATTTTTTAATTATTTGAGATATTTATTTGAAATTCTGATATATTAATATCTAATATTCTAATATGTAACCAAAGTAACAAATGGATAATTATTGATGGTAATTAATTTATGGGCTCAAGAAATTGACTGAATTATAAAGCCTTCAATAATTAGTTGGTAGTTCTAATATCTGACAGTTGGAACCGGAAATTGTTATACGAACAGGTAGAATGATCATCTATTTAAACCGGTATAAGGTAAATTTATTCTTATTTCAATTTTCGGTGTCATATGAACAGATATTCCTCACACCTACATGGACAATGGTGAGTTTACAAACAATTATAAATACATAAACAATTCCGTTATCTGCTTGATGGATTGGTCCTCGCCGAAGATTACCGCACCTGTGCAATATATACGCACATCCAACATTTTGAGTTCTGATACAGTCTTAGTGTCTTAGTCTCAGTGATAGGTCAAATCCATGAGGTGTCTCTGTAATTCTGGGTAAAATTTTATTTGGTTACCTTCCGACCATTTATGGGTTCACTTGATGATCATATTGAGCCCGATGGCTGCGGCGGTTGCTGCGGTTAATATTGGAGATTTTCTGGAACGCAGTCAACTTTTGGTAGCCCATATTTATAAATCGCTAGCACAGTGTTGGTAAGGATATTTTTATATTATTTGGTTAAAATATTAAGTCGGAAAAGGGTGTGATGATAAAATGTCGCTTAGTACTAGTTGCCAATATATTGGCGTAGATTTGATTAATACAACGATCATTCTCATTATGATATTTAGACAGATATCACTCTTTTGAAAGTGTGCACTCTTGATCCAGATTGGTACGCAATATTCAGCTACAGAATAGTCAACAGCTAACCTAAAACTACTTTTAACTCTTATTTTATACATTGTTCTTTTGCCAGAGTCAATGTATCTGCACCATATGTAAGAACCGGTAAAACGCACTGGTTAAAAACCTTTCTTTTTAAACAAACTGGGATACTAGACTTGAAAATGTTATTCAATCTACCAAAGGCAGCCCATGTGAGACCTATGCTTCTTTGTATTTCAGTTGTTTATTATTTCAGTTGTTTAATATTTCTATAAGAATTTGTTAATCGTCTATATTTTCTGCCATTATTGGGGTATCGTCTATAAATTTTATGTTATAAATGATGCTCCCTTCAATCCTTACGCCTTCAGTTCTTCTCCATAATAAATCTTAAGAAATTAGGTGGGGACAGCACAATAAAAAATTGTGGCGACAGCACGCATCCCTGTCTGACTCCTCTTTAAATTTATATTTTGTCTTTTTATCTTCTACCCGTACGATCGCTGTTTGATTGTAGTATATATTTTTGATAAAACCAATATTCTTGTAATCTAGGTGTATATGTTTCAATACGTGTATGAGTTTAATATGTTAAACTCTATCAATCGCTTTTTAAACATATAACATATAAATACGTTTTTATTATATTCTCTGCATTGCTGTAATATTAACGTCATTGCTCACCATGCCTCTCTTATTTCCGTTCCACCTGTAATCCAAACTGTGTGTTGTATAATTGTTTTTCACATTTTTTATATATACGCTGTTGAATAACTTTGAGTAGTACTTTTAAAGTGTCTTTAAAGATGTATGACTTTTTTGGGTAAGGGGAAAAAGATAGATTTTAAATATTTATCCAGAATTTGACCGTCGCGGTATATTTTTTTAAATAATTCAGTTGGATACTCTATATTTTCATCATTCAGGATTTTTAATATATCTACTGGAATTTCATGAGGACATGGTGCTTTATTACTTTTTAAGTTTTAAATTAATTGTTTCATCTCTGATATTGTAATTTGTATAGTTTCGTTAATTGGTATTTTTTTATTAATTTTTTTCCCATTATTTGTAAATAAGTCCTTGATGCATTTCTCTCAAGTTTGTGTATTTTCTTCTTCTGATAATTGGAAATCTCCATTGGAGTTTCTTATACTTGTGGTATTTCCTTTCGTGTATTACTCGTAATTTCTTTCAGTTTCTTATGTACATAGGTTATACTTGTGTTGCGTTTTATATTAAATTCTTTTGTTTCTTTGTAATTTTTATTCGTCTAGAGTTCTTCAGCTTCCTAAATCTGCGTTTCTATTAGTTTCTTCATTTGCTTGTGTTTTACTTTATTATTATTTCTGTATTTTCGTTCTTCTTTTATGAACTCTACAATATCTGTTGTGATCCAGTCTTTTATGACACTCAGTTCTTTTCTACCCACAGCGTTAAGTAGGTACTACCGCCTTGATTTTAGTGCAGGCACTGTTAATATCTTTTTTGAAGCTTCTGTGAATACTGGTGCAATAATTGCTTTATTTATTTTTTGTTGACATTTTTTCACCGTCAAGCTTTTTCTGTTGTTTGTTCAGTTTAATGTTAACGTTGGCAATAAGTAAATTATAGTCGGAGTCTGTATCAGCACTAGGATATGTTTTCGCGCTTTTAATCCCATTTCTAAATTTTTTGTTAAGAAGAATGTAATTAATTTGTTTTCTTATCAGGTTATTTTCGTCTCTTGGTGCACTCCATGTATAGAATCTCCTTTGTGGTAAAAGATAAAAGGTGTTTGTGATGACTAGTTTTTTCTTTTGACAATATTGTACTATTTGGTCTCCTCTTTCGTTTATTATTCCCAGACCATAATTCCGTACAATCATCTTTAACTTTTAGTTTATCGACTTTTTCGGTAAAGTCGCCAACCTTTATGGTGGAATTATGATTTTTTTACGTTTTTCGTTAGGTTAGCTGTTATAAATCAGAATAGAGTAAATATATGTCATTATCAGTGATGTATGATGGTAGGGTCATGCATTTAAATCATGTTTATGTTTATTGGGTCGGATTTCATCTGTAACAGCATTATTATTTCATTATAGGAAATTAAGTTAGAAATTAATGGCTGTAGTGCTTTTTTAATCATGATTCTTTTTTTAATCATAATGTCATTATGATAACATTGTCCAGCAATTTGCCATTTTATTTTGCTAAGGCCCATATCTCAGATTATGATCTATCAGTGATACTGTTACTAGTTGTCCAATTTTATCTAATGTTCGTACATTCCATGTTCCAACACGATTTATATTTACTTTGTTTTTCTACCCGGTTATTCTTCGCACCCCTGTCCTATTTTATAGACGTCAAGCACTCAGAGCCATTTCGTTCTGACTTCTTCATTCATGATTTTTCTTGAGATCTCCTTAGAAATCTTTAACGCAGTTGTTTATCCTTGCCTTCAGCATTTTGCTGTTGACCATTCCTGGTTTGCCTGTCTTTGAGATTGGTTTGTCAATCTAAAATAAAAGAGAGACCTTCTACTTACCAGCTTATCTGCCCGAAGCCGTTAAGCAGTAAGCTTCCTTCCTCGTCTGCCCGACCCTACCTTTGGTTAGGGTTGGTAACGCAATCTCCAGTAGGATTGCTTTGGTTACCAGGTTTCATCCACTGTCACCATGATCTTACTTCTCGAAGGTAAAGACAGTAATTGGGTAGACGGGGCTAGCAACACCTTATGGTGCGTATTACTTTTTCTTCTTCATGTGTCCGTTCCGAAAGTTGGCAATCAACATGGCTATTCTGACTTTGCTTACGGCAGATCTGAATAGTTCAGCAGATGACAATCCGAACCATTGCCGCAAATTTTGGGAGCCACGAGTGTCTTCTCTTCCTGGACCCCTTCTGCTGTCTATTTTCCCCTTGAACGGTGAGCTATAGGACTCTATATTTATTATGTCTCATAACGTGACCCAAGTATTCCAACTTTCTTTTCTTTATACTTATTCCTACCTCTCTCTTTCTCTTCCTCTTCTCTGTCTTTACCTATCCGGCGTAGTACCTCTTCGTTGGTCACGTGCTCAGTTCAGGGTATACGTAATATACGTCGGTAAGCCCACATTTCGAAGGCCTCTACTTTTTTCATCAATGTTGCGGTCATTGCCCACGCCTCCATTCCATATAACAAAACCGGGAATACATAACATTTCAGAAGTCGAATTTTGAGATGTAGGGTTAGGCTTTTAAAGGTGAAAATTTGCTTCATGCTAGTGAACGATGCTCTTGCCTATTCTTACTCTTATACGTATTTCCTTCGCTTGATCCCAATTTGAGTTAACTGTTGTTCCCAAGTAGATGTACGAATCCACGTATTTAATTCTTTCATTGTCTAATATCGGTTGCTGTGGTGGTTGTTGGGCTTTGCTTACCTAGATCCATTTGGTTTTTGTGATATTTAGTCTTTTGTGAGTCCGTATTGTGCACTTGTTTTTTGTATCTTACTCATTAGGCAACTCAGTTCCTCCATGCTACTTGCTAGAATCACAGTGTCATCAGCATCCCTTATGTTAATAATTATTTCTCCATGCGTATTACTACCACATTTAAACCCTGATTTTTTAGCCAAGTATATTTGTAAGATGTTTTTTAGTAATTATTTAACGAATAATTTTAATCTTCTTATAATCGTCTTTTTTGTTTACAATTTTCTAATAGATAAAAAGAACACTTTTAATGAAACTAATAAATAGGTGGGAGTATCTGTTGACTATTCCCATCCTTTCACGTTTTTTCACGTTTGTTCTAAAGTAGTCAAACTTGCCTACTTCTTTATCTTCTTTTTATTTATTATTATTTTAGTTTTCTAGCTGTAATTTTTTAAAAGTTTTTGTAAGTACTTATACTTAACGTAATCTTAGTTTTTTATAGAATCAAGGTTACCGAAATAATCTTACGTTTAAATGGATTTTTTCTGTCCTACAATTAACTTAATCCTATATAAGGGTGAGAAATTCATGATTTGCATTGTATACGTCCAAAGTAATGTAAACTGAATTTGTAAAGAGCTAAAATTTTTAATAGAATAAAGTATTATCTACCAATTTTATCTTATACAAGACTGTTTACAGCGTTGTATAAGATTCTTGACTCAGCAATCTATTAAAAAAATTAATATAAAGCTTTAGCATTTTTGCTATTTAGATCTCTTAATTAAAACCGCCATGCCATAAATCTTAGACCATAAACTGGGAATGACACTATTTCGAGACTAATCTTCTTGAAGACGCCGACTTTTAACTCGAGTGCCATAATTCACAATTCGTAATTTTCCTTAGCGCGATAAATAAGCCATAACCTAATTACTTTGTTGCTATTCTCTTGCAGCTCCATTGTGCTGCTGCTCGATATGCATATACATTAATTTATTTGCTTTCTTTGTACCCAGGAGAAGCTCATAGTTGTTTAATATCCTGTCGACGGAGTTGGCTCCAGGGCAAAGCGTAGCATCTCGATAGATTGTTGTTGAATTTCTAGGGAATACTAGTATTATATAAATGACTCATATTAAACCACCACCACCACTTAATTCAACTAATTAGAAATCTATATGAAAATAATAAGTACACAGTAAAAATAAACAAAATCAGGGATGCATAATTTCGCCAACTCTGTTTAAAAATCTACAGCAAACACATGATGCGAAAGGTACTAGACGAATGGAAGGGCGAAATATCAGGAGATGGTCAAAAAATCAATAACTTGAGATATGCTGATACTTTAATAATCGCGGCAAATCAAGAAGAAATCGAAGACATATTGAAAGTTCTGGAGGAAAAAAGCAAAACATATGGACTAAAGTTAAATAGAAGTAAGACAAAGATCAGGATAGTAGACAGAGCTTAGAATAATCTTCAACACATACAAAGAAATTGGGGGTTTTGAAGTAGTAAATAGCTTCACAAATTAAACTGGACGCTTTTGAAATGTAGGTATACCGCCGCATCTTGAAAATATCTTGGATTGATCATCACGCTAACGTATCGATATCAGGAACAACTTAAAGGAAAGGATAGATTACTTAAACAAATACGAACAGAGATATTTGCAGTATTTGAACATATTGTTAGAAGAACAGGTACGAATGGAAAAACTGATAGTCGTAGGGTAGAGTTTAAAGAAAAGAGGCCTACCGGAAGATCTCCAAGCCGTCAGGTAGGTCAAACAAAAATATTGATTAACCAAGGGTTAGATGAGGCCGAACAACTAGCGCAGGATAGAGGAGGATGGAGAGAAAATTGTGAAAAAACTGTAAATGGCCTGATGGTGTCACCAGATCCCAAAAAGGATTAGGACTGAGGAGGAGGATGACAAGTATGCTTTTTAGGATTTTTTATTTCTATTCCGAGTAATGAAAGGCATTGCCTTCATTACTCGGAATAAATAATTAAACTGACTTGCTCATTAACTTCTTGTTATATTTACTGTTACCTTTCTCAGCGTTTAGTAAGATGGCAAATATAATATTTTTTGGTAGTCTTTTTATAACAGTAATCTCTCATATACTAAAAGAGATGCAAGGTGCTAATGCACTAAAGCCATTCTGTCTGTGGATATTTTATTTCCAGGAATGTGCTTGCCTCTTTTATCTGCGGTAGCTGCTAAAACATGGAAGCCTTTTTTTTGTTCATCAGTGGTCCATACAAACTTTCCTGTCTTGCCAAATATTGTGAGAAAACAGCTCTTACAGACTTACGATCCTTTGGCCTTGAATCGGAATATTGTAATGAACTAAAGTTGTCCTTTTCTTCTATTTTGGAAGAAATTTCGTTACTTCCTTTTACCCTAATTACATTATCCCTGTAGTTATAATACCAAACAGATAAGGCTGGCCCTTTTTTGCAATTTTTTAAGTGTAATTATCCCACTATACTTTTTTCTGTAAGAAGGCAGTAATAGCCAAAATTGCCCAGCAACTTTCATACCTTGCCCCGTAACAGACGCTAATCTTTAATTTCGGGATAATTCGTAAAATAACAACATCAGAAAAGCCAAAGAAAACCAAGGATATGTATGGAAAATGCTGAAAGCCAAGAGAAGAGGGAAACAAAAGATGCCACAAATCATAGACAACGAGGGAACACACTTTGAAATCCAAGGAAAAGTGGATGCAATTGCAAGAAAAATAGCAGCTGCACATAGGCAGAACCAGGTCATATCGGACGCAAGAACAAGAGAAGAAGTCATCAACGAATACAACAGGATCAAAAGAGAAATGAATTTCTAATACAAGAGAAGACTACACCAGCCTATTTAAGTTTCCAAAATTATTAGGAAACTTCTTCTTCTTCTACTTCTGGTTCCTATCCGTTTCGGATGTTGGAAATCATATTGGCAATCATAACCTTGCTCGCTGCGGCTCGAAACAGCTCTGTTGAGGTTTTCTTAAACCATGTTCTTAAATTCCGCAGCCATGATATTCTCCTTCTACGGGTCCCTCGCTTACCTTTGACTCTTCCTTGCAATATAGACTGTAGCAGGGAGTAACGGTGCTTATTTCTCATAACGTATCCCAGATATTGCAATTTTATGCGTTTGATTGTAAACACAATCTCTGGTTCCTTCTTCATTTTTCCTAGAACTTCTTTGTTCGTGATCCTTGTTTGTCCATGATATTCTCAGCATTTTTCTATAAAGCCACATCTCAAATGCTTCAAGTTTTTTAATAGTGGTGTCTGTAAGCGTCCATGCCTCCGCCCCGTACAACAACACAGAGAAAACATAGCATCTCAAATGTCTCATTTTCGTATCAAAGGATATGTTGTGACTTTTGAAGATGGCGCTCATTTTGTTAAAGACCGTTCTTGACTTTCCCATGCGGCACTTTATTTCCTGTAAATTGCTCCACTGTTCGTTAATAATAGTTCCCAGGTAACAATACTGTTTTTACTCGCTCTATCTGCGTCCCATTAATGTATAGATGAGCCCCGTTTATATTCTCCTTGCTGATAATCATTTGTTTCGTTTTGTGGGTATTAATGTTTAGTCCGTACTGTTGACTGTACTCGTTTATTCAATCCATTAGCCTCTGAAGTCCCTCTAAACTATCTGCTATCACCATGGTGTGGTCGGCATATCTAACATTTTTTACTCTTTTACCTTTTAAAAGGATGCCTTTGTCTATTCCGTAAAGAGCCTCGTTAAAAATTTTCTCTGAGTACATATTAAATATCAACGGCGATAGGATATATCCCTGTCTAACTCCACCTAGTACTTTCAGGAAACTAAAAAGAAGCAAAGCACCAGGACCAGAAGGAATCCACAACATCACCCTCAAGGAACTACCAAAGAAGATAATAGTACAACTGTATTATATCTTCAAATACTGCCTAGAAAAAGGACATTTCCCAAACAACTTGAAACACGACAAAATTATCCCACAGCTAAAACCAGGACGGATGGAAGAAGACCAGAAAGTTACAGGCCTATCTCACTCCTCGAAACAATGGGAAAAATCATATACAAAAGACTGATGAAACATGTAGAAAGAAAAAGAATCATCCAAGAAGAACAATTCGGATTCAGAAAAGTAAGGAATTGCGAACTCCAGCTAGCAAGAATTATCAGCGATATGAAGATACGATTCAACAGAAAACAAAGGACAGGATTAGCCATACTGGACATAGAAAAACACACGACACAGTTTGGAAAAATGCACTAATCTTCAAGATAAACAAAGCTGGTCTTCCTTATTATTTAATCAATATTTGTGATATGTATTATCTAATAGAACATTTCAAGTTCAGCGACCAAAGATATTAACGATACAAGATCCAGGACGGGTGCCTCAGCATATTCTATTACCCATATATACAATAATTTTGTTTCAGATCTAGCCACAGTATCCAAAAATTTCAACAGCCCTGTACGCTATGCAACTGGAAAAGATCAGAGAAGAATCATCAAAATATGAGAAAGCCACCTTGGAAAAATCATAGAGTTCACGGACAAATAAAAGATTAAAATCAACGCAGAGAAGACACAATTCATCATTTTCACTCAGGAACAAAACCTACGAAGGCATAAAATTACAGTAGGAGGAAACAAAATCTAAGCAGAAGATGCAATCAAATACCTAGGAGTTTACCTCGATAGAAAACCCAAACCCAAAACCGGTTGCATACACAAAAAACAAAGGTAAAAGCTAATGCTGCTAAAAACTACTCCCTATATTTTCAGGATCAGTCCACTAACGAAGGCCAAGAATATCCAGTTGTACCAGGCCTACGTTATATCGGTGATATTATATGCAGTCCCAGTTTGGAGTTCAATACCGGAAATCAACTGGAGGAGACTTGAAGCCACAAAGACATCGTGTTACCGAATCATAGACGGATCAACATGGAAAGAAAGAATATTCAACGCATCCATAAAAGAAAGGCTCCAGTACACACCACTGAGGGAGATGGCTAAGAAAAGGACAAGATACTTCTACCACCAGGTCACAAAAAGATACCGAAAGACCAGAGACATCCTCGAGAAAAAAAGGGTCCAAGAGATGTATAGAAACATTCACAAACTAATTGACCAGCTGATCAGAGTCCAACCCGATGATTGCTGAAGAAAAGGCAACCAGGGAAGTGGGTATAGATGCCACAAAAAGTACCTACAGAGCCAGGAATCCGAGAGGAACAATCATCAATATCAGGCGGTGCAAGAGCGGGATGTCCAGAAGAAGACCATGAAATATTAAATTTGAAATGAAACAATGGCAATAAACGGTTTTATTTATTTTATTTTTATTTTTATTATACTGCAACCCAATTTTTC
>OU898276.1:162584512-162647826 GCA_918026665.1 Diabrotica balteata | reverse complement strand
TTATTTTTTTTACACATAAAAAATAAATTTTGGTTTTTTTTGGAGAGCGTTCGTAGCATTTATTAATTGAAATTCAGAATTTTAAATTCATCCTTATTTTTAATTGTACCACTATTGCACATTAGCATTTTGTCTTTGTGATTCCACGATCTAGTAATACAGGTTTAATAGTTTTATATCTATAATTTCGTCTGTGTGTCTTTTGGTAGTCTTCAAAATGTCAGCATAGGCATTCAAGAAGTAACAATCGTGTTCATAACGTCATCAACCCAAAACATTTCAAACATTCGCTATCGGTGTAGATACAAACACATATTGATCCACTACCAGCATATCAAACTGAAAATCAGGAATATCCTGTTGTGTATCACACCAGAATAGCCTCTGGTTAGGTTGCATCAGCCAATACAATGGAGCCGCCACCAATATCATCAATCATCATCACGATCAGAGATGTTATCCATCACTATCTGAATGCCTCAGGCTCTGAGTAAGCGTCATCAGATTCAGATGATCCTGTACTGACTTCTTTCATGAGTTGCCAAAGCCTTTTTTCTTCTGTCCTATCCATTTTGCCCAATCGCAATGCCGATAAATTGAATTAAATTTTTATATTACACCACCCTGTAAATAAAAAAAGTCGTATGTTTTAAACATGCAGATTTTACAAAAATTAGAATTCTAAAAAAAATAATAACTTTGATTTTAGAGTTTATGTAATATATTACTAAATTTGTTTGATATTTCTATTTTTCATTGTAATGTTATGTAATTGTTACTTGTGTATATTTCTTGTTATAAGTGACTTATTATATATTGTGACATTACACAGTAAGTTTTGCTATGTAAAGAATTGTCCAATAACATACAATATATATATTTATATATATATATATATATATATATATATATAAATATATATATATATAAATATATAATTATATATTGTTATGATATGTAAAATCGAGAAAAATATTGGTTTATTAAAATATTTCAAAGTTCAAAACATTAAAATATTCAGATAAGTAGGATAATAACCAACAAACATTTCGAAGAGGAAAGTTTTTTATAATTTTTGGATTACCTGTATTAAACAAAATGTAAGCTATGCATAAATTATTTCCTTTGTTATACTATACTTGAGTGACCCGCATAATTTTAAGTGAAATCCAAAGACAATTGAACCGGGTTTTCCAAATACATTAAGGCAGTGATTAAAGACAATAGAATAGATTTTAGAAAGAGGTTTTTGTTAGTTTTTAAGAATTGTAGAAAAATATTATTTGTAAATAAGTTTTAGGAAATTTTATAATTATAGGTAAAAATTTGTTTGTTATCGAAATGAAAAAATGGGAGAATTGTGACGAGCTTTGATTGGCGGAGATTGAAAAAGGTGGGATAGGTATGTAGGAATGAAAGTTTAGCTAGATTTTGAGAGAGAAAAGATAATCAGTTGGTTTTCCAAGTCTGTAAGACGAACAGTGATTGTTCTCTGGCGGTTCCCGAGAGGTAGCAAGCAGTAGCTGTTGAATGTTAGTGAGTTTTTGTGGAGTTAGTGTATCTGACAGAAGCTGAAGCAGCAAAATATTGTAAGTCATATTTTTCTACTTATATTCCAAGAGTCACTGTTCAGGCCAACGAGAGATTCAGTTTATCGTAAAGAGAAGATATTCCAAGAGTCATTTTTCACTCGGGCCAACGAGAGATTCAGTTTATCGAGAGGAGAAAGGCTATCATAATTTGAATGATTTGTGCTTTTGAAGGAGATCATTAAGGACGATATACTTGCAACAATTTGTTGTAAGATTGCTGATTACCTAGGGAGCGGTTGAGAGTAGATAATATAGTCTACAAGGAACAAGGATTTGGACCACTCATCATCAGAGAGAGATATTTTTGTTTTCTGCAGTTTTTCTTTTATTGATAACACAATTTTTTACACTTAATTTAGAAAGGATATAAATATTTTGATTAGGAGAGTTAGAATAGTATTGGGATTTTGAGATTTCAATTAATATTGTTTGTACCATTAATTTTGAAGGTTCACGTACGTAGAACAAAATTTGAGAATCATTATATGAGATTTTGTTTATTGAAAACATTTGAGTGTGAATTATTTCATTATTTTTATTTCAATATATAGTGTTAGATCATATGTTTTTTTATTATTCCGGTATTCTTTGGACCTTACCTTTCACATGTAATAGCATAGATATTGAAGCACGAATTTAACCCTGAGATAAGAGAATTAAAAAGTGTGATAGAGTCATAATCATATCATTTAAATAATTTTAATTAATCAAATAATTAATTAGCTAATTATTGCAATGGCGCACACAAGATTTATAAATATCACAATAATATAAATACATAACATATAATTAAATATAAATAAAGATGTGAATATAAATATATAATATACTATAGCTACTTATATATATCATATCTTCTATATACATATATGACGCATCCTAAATATAAACTTACGTATCCAAGTCATAAATCTATATATATATAGTATTGAGCTAGTAATTTCATCTATAAGGAATTATATTAATATCTTAACAAACATAAGTAAATAAAATGTTTTATGAGAACACTCCCTCGAGCTAGAAAGTCAACTGATATGCGACACATAAAGAAGTTTACAAATTGTAATCTGAAACAAAGAAAATCTTCAGACAAACGTAAATACAAAAATATGACAAATCCATTAGCAGTACATGGATTAATGAGGTAATTAGTGCTTGTATGCTGAACCGTGATTAGAGCTCTGTAAAATTAATTCTCCTCTAACATGCCATTAAGTATATACGAGTAAAGGAAATTCGGTGAGTAAGTACGAACATAGAGGATATTGTCAGTTAAATGTTAATGTATGTGCTGGCGGAATTATGAAAGATGTACAAGATTATGGCAACCGTCTTTGTAATGCAATGGAATAGTATACCTATATTATACTAATGCTATTTTATGTACAAATGACTTAAATTAAACTACTTATTAAGTAAGGAAATTTATCAATCACTAAATAGATATGTTATAATAAAAGCAAAGCAAAAAAAAAACAGAAATTTTTTGATAAAGTTTAATTATTTATGTACTTTCGCAATTTGAGTTTTGAACCTACAAATCATAATTTGCATAGAGTATTAAATACAACAATGTTTTTAATTTTTATGGTTTATATAGTAAACCTATTATCTTGACTTATTTGTATCTTATTTAAAATGGTTTTAAATATTTAGACTAAATCAAATTTTTTTATTGTTGGATATTTATGTAAAATTTTTAAAAATCTTTTCTAATGAAATGGTTCATCATCATTTCTCGGGCTTTACAACCCTGTTGTAACCCTGTGGGTCCTAGCCTCTTTAAGAATTTCTCTCCAGTCGTCCGTATCCATCGCCTTCCTCCGTCAAGCAAGTATTCCCATATTTCTCATCCCATGTCTTCATCGATATTATCAAGAAACTTTGATCTGGGTTTTTCCCTTTTTTATTGATCATTGGGCCTGTTAAAATGCGTTTTTCTAGTTGGGTGATTTTGTTTCATCCACATTACATGCCCTGTCCACCTCAGACGTCTATCTTAACATGTTTTACGATATTGAGGGTCTGGTATAAATGAAAGTTAATGGTTGGCATCTATAAAATTAATTTTTTTTTTGGCTTAGACTTATCGTCATATAGACAGACGCAAAAGGAATAAGGCAGTTTCCATTATAATAATTTACCTAAATGCCCTATTAAAATAAAAGATTACATCCATATTAGAAGAACAGGGATACACTCTTCTCACACAGGGACCTAGCAAGGCCTTAATTTATATAAAACACAACAACACTAGGTGACGGAAAGGAGGGGGTTTAAAAAAGGTAACAAGATTATCTAGATAATTTTTAGAGAATTATAATGATAATTTGCTGTCTTTTAACAATTAAATTAATATATATATATATATATATATATATATATATATATATATATATATATATATATATATATATATATATAATATATCTATATATCAGTAGTTAAATGCATATTGCGTTTTCATCGAAATTATAAAATAAACGTTTGAAAAAACTTTATATTTTTCAAGCTACAGACTTGTACGTATAACCATTGGATAGCTGGTAAAAAACTTACATTTAAAAAAAGACCTTCTATGACTAATAGAAACGAAGTTAGCGACTATTTTTTAAAAAATCATATCTTTATTGTTTATAAACATTAAGAAATAAAATTTGCACAAATATTAAATAAAAATCTAAACTTTTTACTGAAACTTATAGCTATACAATTCATCCAATTTTTCAAAACTTACAGCCTGTCGAAACGAAGGTACTTTCGAAAGATGAACATAGGAAATTGGAGGGGAAACTGTTTCAGCTCCACGCTCCAAAATTTCTTCAGTCTTAGTGTAGTGACTTAAAAAGCAATATACTTATACTTCTTTGAGTAAAATATTTTGTGTATTTTGAACAAAAAAGTTTTATCTAAACGTAATTAATTACTTTTTGATTGAAAATTGTAACTAATATTTAAAACTATTAAATGAATAATTAATTGTATATACCCTTTCTCTAAATGATTTAAGATACTTGCCATTCAACAGAAATATCGGTAAATCATCTTTTAGACTAGAAGCTCTGTTACCAACTGAAGATGCAGCCAAACAGCATGTCCTTTGGGTTTACTATCAATTTCAAATGTGGTTAGGTAATAAGATGCTTGTTTCTATGGTTGTAGACAAAGTGCGACTGGTTTTGAACCAATTTATACTCTATATAATTTAATTCCCAAAGAGACATTAAATGCAAATGCACCACAGGTTGCAAAACAACTAGATGTGGGTGCAGAAAATGTGGTTTGAATTGTACGAACTTATGCATAAATTGTACTGAGGTAGAAGTAGAGAAGAAAATATTTTGCAACCTCGGTGCAGTTACGTTTAAAGACAACAGTGATTCTGAAGATGTATATTTAGAGAATGATTTAATAAGTGAGGACAAACAACCTGCAACAAAAAGGTTCAGAGATGACGGCAAAGTCAAATGAATGAATCAAATTTTAACTGTTAAACCAATGTATGTATGTAAAGAAAATAGAAAAGGATAATTCAATAAACATTGCAAAATTTAATAAGACAAGTGATAAAAATATGGAGTTATTTTATCAAAACAGTAAAGCAGATTAGATTAATATTTTATATCATATTTGTACGAAAGATAGAATAAAAACCAATATTGTTAATTAGAAAAATACAGACGATTATAATTAATATAAGGAATATAATAATATAATGTGTAAAAAATAACCTAAAATTTAATTTTTAAAATATATAAGTATTATAACAACATTGATATTGACTTAATATCAATGAGAGGGGTGAAAATTGTCATGGTGAATTTCAAATGGACTCAATTTTTCCGAGATTTTCCATATTTTCCAGCTAGTGAAAACTATGTAGTTATTCATATTTCGGCGAGCTACATCAGAATAAAAAGGAGGCTTTCAGCTGCAATGGAAGCCGAGATAATGTAAATTTTTCCTACGTGTTTCAATTTGAAGATCCGATGCAGAAAAAATAACGGAGCTGAAATAGTTATCCTCTCTACTTTCCTATGTCGATCTTTCGAAAGTAGCTTTGTTTCGAAGGGCTGTTAGTTTCAAGAAATTTGATGAAATTCATAGCTAGAACTTTCAATGTAAAGCTTAGATTTTTATTCAAAATTTGTGCAAATTTTACTTCTTATTGTTTATAAACACTGACGATTGATTTAAAAAAATAGTCGCTAACTTCGTTCCTACTGATCATAGGAGGTTTTTTTAATGAAAGTTTTTTTACCAGCTATCCAATGGTTGCACGTACAAGTCTGTAGCTGAAAAAATATAAAAGTTATTACAATTGTTTATAAGTAAAAAACATACCCCTTTTTCAAACGTTTATTTTGTATATAATTTCGATGAAAACGCAATATGCATTTAACTTCTGAGATAGTTTAAGTCTTAGAGAATCCTATGAAATTTGATAATTGTGTTCAGCGTCATTCATACGGTAAGTTCAATAGTTTAAATAATTAACCTCAGGGGTAAATTAATTAAATAACGGTTAAAGTATTTGACCGATCCTGATGTAGAATCGCGTAGTTCTTTGGTTTTTAGTCGTTTTGTACGTTCAGAACTACACTGAAAACTCACTTCTGGGCGACTTCTGGTTTTCGTTCTTTTGGGAAAATGAAAGAGGTTTATTCAGCCACTCTTTATTATTTCTTTGAAATCTGTCATCCATTCTGCACGCTTTTAACCAACGCGACTTATATAGTGTCTTAAAATGCGATAGTGATTTTTTTACCTCATGACATTTCGTTAGCTGTGCGATCTCGGCTTCTAAAAATTCAAACTGTTTTTCTATTCTTTTGCTGCTACATCTTCTCATGATGCTAACATTCTTTTCTTGTCACAAACATTATACAAGCATTAAATCCACTAAAATAATTTGTAATGGATCGAAAGAGGCGTTATCAATTACACTTGTAATTATAGTTTATTATTGAGTAGGTACACCCAGGTACACCACATGACTACATAAGTACTGTCATTGAAACTGACAGACGGGTAGAGTTGGAAGTTGGCAGACGGCTAGAGATGAGAGTGCCTGTAGATATATAAATACATAACACAAATAACGAAACATTAAAAGTCAGTTTCACGGTGATGTTCAATTTAATTAGGTTAACATAACCTCACAAAAAATAACATTATGAAAAAAGGTGCAAATATGTGCAAAAAGTTAAAATGACCTTTGAAAGAATAATACTCAAGCTTTCAAAATAAAACAAACTTAAAGTTTGATCAGTCTTGGAACACTAACAAATCACTTGGTCTTTTTAAAAAATGCATATTTGGATATTTCGTACAGGTAATTTTAAACCACGTATTATAAGAAACTATATTTTCCGCAAATCGGCAGGAAATTTTGACATGCCTGTCAAAATTTCTTGAAGAAAAAGTCAGGACTTCCTTACTGTAAGGAAATGTCATTTCCTTACTGTAAGGAAATGATATTTCCGTACAGTTGTTAGTGTTCTACATAAATGATAGAAGTTTGACAATTCAACCTCAATACGTTTCCATAGTAACCCAAGTAATTTTATTAGGAATTTTAAAGCACCATTTATTTGGGAATAAAATTATCGCGTTTTTTTTTTAAATCAATCAATATCTGTCGAATTTTAAACGATTTGCGGAAAAATAGTATGTTTACCTCGTAGGAAAAGCCACATTCCTGGACTCTGTGTTGCTAAGTCTCGGCTTGCGCCTCGACTTAGCAATCTTCACAGTCCTCCAGGAATGTTAAGCTTTTCCTACTCGGTAAACAATGTACTATTACTTAATTATTACATCACATTTGTAATAATATTGTCACTTTACTGAAGATCAAATATCCGTAGCCAATTTTACTATTAAATTAACTTTTGACTTGAAATAAGTGGATCAAACGTAAGTCGAATCACGTTATTGCGGCCTATGCATTGTTAACACGGGACTATGTGCCTTTTGCGACGCGTCGCAAGAGTGGGGGGTGGGATTGAACTGGAAAAAATGATGCCAAATCATACGCAGGATTGTGTACTATTAAATTAAAATAAATGCGACAGAAAATACTGCATTCCGTATTTTCATTTTATGCCAACTTTTGAGCTCTCCTGCCCCACTGTGGATCGGTAGGAAATTTCGCATAAATTTAAAAGACGGTAAATCTTAGATGTTCAAATGTATTAATCACATTTCATTTTGTTAATAAAAAAATTTAAAAAAATCTATCAATTAGTGCAAAAAAACTGCTTTTTTTTGTGATTCCATAACTTACTTATTAATTTTAATTAAAAAAAAAAACAGAAAATTAAAGATATTCTTGATATAAAAAGATGATATAAATATTGTTAATTTAAAATATAAGGGAAAATACTTATAAACAAAAATCAAATTGGGACCGTAAACTATTGTTTAAAAAAAAAAGGTAAAAATACGAGTACCTTTTCATCTATTCATCATCGAGTAACCCCCAACTATGTCTTAAAAACTTCAAATATCTGCGAAACATTTTTCGACCTTTTTTTTTAACTAGACTGGGCTATAGCCACTGAAAAAACTAATACGAAATAAAGTAAAAAGATTATAAATCATAATTTTTCTGACGAAGTTGATGTTTCAAATATACCAAATTTAATATATTCTATAAAAATAAAGTACTGTTTTGTTTTGGTTTTTCATTAAATGTATTGTCTAACATTCTTTTTAATCACGAAATTGGCAATTCCACGAATAAAATAATAAACACAAAAAAATCTCGTTAGAAGTTCGGGCTGTTTGTTACAAAGGATTATCCATCTATTTTTAAATCATTTACTCGTATTCTGGGAACACTGTACGTTTTGTATATTACACATAGCTTCATGTTATATCATTTGAATGAGCTTAACTTTTATAAAAGGATTGTTTACATATTTATTTTTGTAGCTATTTTTAGTCTAATTTTCCTAATATACCCAAAGACTTTTGTTGATACTATGCTGTTGTATGTTGACTCTGTTAACAGGGCTCTTAATTAACGTGACGTTAGTACGTAACTTAATGTAATATTTCTGCAACTCCTTTATATACAATCTATAAATAGGTTTATTATTTATTTTATTTAAAAGTATTTTATTTAAAGTCGAGAGAAGAGACTCTCTTGCTCTAAAGGATTCTTATTTTATCTAGTATCTGTATACTATACCAATATATACAGTGCTAGATCAATAATATGAAGTTGTATGAAGTTAGTAGTTCGCTCGGGATGAATTTTTTTTTTTTATTAGAAAAAGATGTCGCATCCACCAAAAGGTTATTAGCGACGGAACAAAATATAAAAAACAAAGTTAAACACCTACAGATTGTACAAAATGTTATGGATCTAAGATATTCACTATATTGTTACAGGAACAGTTTTGACCTAGAGCCTGTAGTCGAGCGTTTGGGATCTTGTAGCGCTGTCTTTCTTGGTCATATTTACTAAAAATTGTTAAAAAATGTTCGACTGTTAATCGGACGTTACACTGATCACATATAGGTAGATTTTCTATGTGAAAAGGTAGGAGTACGTTAATCTGGTATGTCCTGGCGTAAACGCGCAACCGCAATTTGTTCTCGTCTATGAGCGACGATGGAAACCACTGAGACACATTATTTTTGATTTTAATTTAGATTGAATTAGTTTGAGACCACTCATTTTGCCACAAACACCTCACTTTATTTTAAAATAAGCTGGCTGCTATAAGTCACTGGAAACACACTTATCTATCGGCTTTGACAAATCACCTAAATTGCCTGTCGTGCATCCTGTCGAGCTTCTTCATTTCCTGTTATTCCGACGTGTGAGGGACCCATGAAAATTGACGCTTCTTCCATGTTCATAAGAAATAATAATATCTGGAGAATATTTAGATAAAAGAAGCTGTAGCATAGGGAGACGATGAAAAAATCCATCAATTTCCATTGAAGTATCGAGTTGAATGTTGTTAACAGATCGGAGTTAGATGATACTGAACAATTGTCTACAGAAGAGTCACTATCTAAGTCAGAAATCTCTTTCTCTAATGGTTGTGTAGTTTCTTTGAAGTTTTGTAGACTTGCTTTGTAGATCTATCATTTGCATATTGATAGCTGCTTTGTAAAAATGGAGTAACCATCCATATCAGTTGTAAATTCTTTGACGACGCTAATAGTGTCGGAGGAGCCTTGGACATTATCAATCAGTAAGGACAATTGGTGGTAATTTAAAACGAATGGTGGGGTATGATTATCAATGAAATTCTCAAGAGTTTCATTTCAAAAACTCATTGGTAGTGACAGAACTCGAGCTTGAAGTTTTATTTGTAAGATTGGCTGAAATGGTTGTTTCAGAAAATTATTGTCTTGATGTATCAGTTTTATTAGAATTTTCTGCATTTGTATCTAATGAAAAGGAGCTGATAGATTGGAGGATATTGCTTCCGAAGTTTGTGAAAACGGTATTGCTACTGAATGAGGTTGATTGAAAGTGTTGTTATGAGTAGGAGCGTTAGTAATTTCTTTGTCATGGAGATTTGTAGGTGTAGGTGATATGCTTGGATTGATAATGGATAACTTGATGGCTGCTGGGTGTTTGGTACCTAGTGTAGTATACTTTGAAGCTGTTGATTTGGTACTCATTGTTTTACTCAATATGAGTTGAGTCCGTTACTAAACTGTTATTGCATTGGGATGATATGTGTCCTGATTTTGAAAATAAAGCAGGTAAGTGTACCTTGTGACAAAAAATATGCGGTAAGGTGTTTGATCGAAATTTATTAGAATAGAATCTGGAATTGGTGATGTTATAAGGCTTATATAAACTTGCCTCCGAAAGCTCAATATGTGACTATATTCGGGAGAGTCGAGCTAATTTTCAGAAATGATATTGGGAAATAAGCTTTAAACCGATATTCTGTAATTCTTCAACTAATACTGATGAGGAATTGACGGGCAGACTCCAGACAAGAGTAGTCTTTCTGCTGGAGAGACAAGTCTTGGTGCTGTTACAACTTCGCCGATTACTTGTATAGAGCCATGTTGTGTCATGAAGTTTTCTACTACAGTTTGTTTGCCAAATACATGCAGATTCTATTATGAGATATTTAGATGAAAAAATATATTTTTGGATTGATAATTGTGCCCATAGGAATGAGATAATCCTGCAACCACATGCAACCGCATGCTACTATAAGGTATTTATAACAGCTAACCTCACAAAATGATTGTACGGTAGTATATATTATTATTGACGTTATTCTTTCACAATAATAAAATAATAATTACGTATAAATAACTTACGTAGTAGTATCTAGTAGATAAACACTTTAATTTTAAAAAAATATATTAATAAAACCACTTGTTTTATTAAAAACTAGAGTACGATATTAGTACAACTTAACCATACCTTGCCAGGGCCGGTCTCCTCGGTATGAAATTGTTTTAATTTGTAGCTATTTTCATTGTAAGAACCTGTACTAATACATCACCCTTATAAAACAAATAGTTTATTTTTCTGGAAGATAGAGTATTTTCAAATAGTTTTGCGGTCGCTGTATAGTTAAAAGACAAAAAATTATTTTTTTGTGACCTATACCATATGGTACTACGAGGCAATACCACTTGGTAGTGAAAAATTTGCTTAGGAATTGGATTTTCTTTTTCAGTGTGTGTCTTATGACTGGCACGTCCGATGAGTCTTAATAAATAATGAAATTGTGTGTTTACCAAGACAGAATTAAATTATTGAGTTTTATTTATTTAGGGTACGGCTTCGACACTTTTAGGATATTACAGTGAACAATAAACAAGTTCATTTAATATAATAATATCTATAACTAGATATTATCTAATTTATATGCAAACATCGTGATGTTTATGTATTTATTCGACAATCGCTGTGGTACTCTTCCGTTATCTGATTGAGGGAGTGTAACTCTGATTTATTCCCAGATTTTTGCGTAAGTGTTAAGTTTACTCTGCTTCATAAGTTTGTACAGGTAAAACACATTGTTATAAACCTTTCGCTTGAAACACATGGAATTGAACTTTTTATAATATGGCTTAATTTGCCAAATGCTGCCCAAGTTAGGCCTATTCGCCTCTGTATTTCATGCGTTTAATTTTCTCTCCTTATTTTGATTTCGTGTCCCAGATACTTGTGTGTGTCTGTTTGTTGTATGGTTTGATTGTCAATAGTTATATTTTAACTCATTACGAGATTTGTTACAAGTTTACTTTCTCAAAGTTTATCTTTAATCCTGCTCTTTCAGACATACTTTTAAGCGAATGCATCATAGAAACTGTATCTTGTAAATTATCTGCGATTAATACATCATCTGCAAATCTTAGGTGATTTAATCTTTCTCCATCTATATTAATGCCCACATCTTGCCATTGAGTGCTCTAAATATTGACTCTAGAGCTGCTGTGAACAATTTTGGTGAAATATTGTCTCCTTGTCTAACTCCTCAACCTAAGCTGAATTTTTCTGTGTCTACGTAGGGCTTCCAGTATTGTTTCAAACTCTACAGAATCAAAAGACTTCTTGTAATCGACAAATGCAAGAACCAGTGGTATGTTGTACTCGATGCACTTCTCTATTAAGATCTTTATGGTGTGCAAATGGTCATTTGTGCCATATCCTGCCCTAAAGCCTGTCTGTTCTGAGATTTGATTACTCCAATGATAATTCTCATTATGGTATTTAGCTAGACATCACTCTTTTGAAAGTGTGCACTCTTAATCCAGATTGGTGCGTAATATTCAGCTACACAATAATCAACAACTAACTTAAAGACCTGAGTGTGGGTATGCATTAATATTTTATAAAGCTTAATGTTCTGTACAAAATTACGTCTCGGTATTTTGAGGGTCACGACTAGTACTCTGTAGTTGATTCATGTATTATTACAGTAAACTAAGCCTTCTTGAAGGCAAAAATATTGTTTAGGTGGAACCAAGTTTCTTCGGTCTTAGAGGCATTGAATCGAAGTCTCCATTTTTAAAAGGGACTTTCCATTAGAATATTTTCTAGATTTTTCAATAGAATACCTTCAGCTTCTTTTAGGAAGTTTTGTGGGGTGCTTATTTCTAATCCCATAACGACTTGAAATACTGTCGGTGAGTACATATTCTATTAACGTTGCGGTGAATTTGAAAAAAATAGTACGTATACGAGTTTATAAATTATTTCAAACTATGTTGAAAGCTGCTGACGTGTCTATGAAAGCAGTAGAACTTTTTCTGAAAATCGACTTCTGTGGAAGTATAAAGATTAAACCAGGTCCGTGCAACCTCGATTTGTTTTAAGGCCATCTTGTTCGATTGGAATAGTACCTTGGAGAAGTATTAGGCTTATTTTGCTCAAAAATCATTCAAGTATTTACACGTAATAGATAATAGACCAATTCGTCTATAGTTTATTAGCTGGCCACTTTACTGGTGCCTTAAACTAAAATGTTTACATTCCGTGAGATTATGCTGGTCTAAATGATATTTATGGAGAAATATAATAGCCAGATTTTTGTATATTTCCTGCAATTAAGTATGAATTCGGGGTGAATGCCGTCAAATCCTAGGACTTTTTCCAAAAAAAAAACGTCTTAAATGATAATTTCTATTTCTTCACTTGTTAAAGGGCGAGAATGTTTGATCTTAATCGATTGAAATTTCAAAGATTTTAAATTTTCTCACAAGTATTTTCTTACATTTCGTGTGTATACTTCGTCTCTGGTCACTCTTAATATCAAAATAATATAAGATATCATTCAGATGAGGTTTAAAACGGCTTTCTAAAGTTGATGACTATTGCCATCTTCAAATTTCCCTCCCCCCGCTTTCTTAATTGATTTTTAAAACTTTTTTACTTTCTCAGTTATCAATAAACAATGATTGGTCTGGGCTTTAAAAAAAATAGTATGATATATCAATATTTTGACGCCATTCCGGAATATATTCTTTTAGATAATTTCTAGGCATGTTCTTCTTAGCTGTACTTATCACATCTTTGCCAGGACGAGCATACTGATAGAAGGTAGCCAACCCAGGTACTTATCATTGTCACTGGCTAACTTTTCCCAGTGTGTTCATGTAAAGTTCTATCTTGATCTTGAAATTCACTTGATTATGAGAATTTTTATGCCCAGCTTTACAAAGCCAGGGTGATGCTGTCTGTGTGAAAAATTTAAAAGAACACTTCTTGTGGCTACCGGAGTGGAGTTGGTACAGTCGCTTATTACAAAACATAGCTTTGGGTTGTACTCTTTGTTCCATGCGACTGATCTAAACGTGTCTTTGTCTTTAGCGATAAAGCGAATAAATGCTAATTTTTAGTACATAGAACTAGGGTAGCACCATTTATGTCTTTCTCCTTGTATTTCCATTGCTTGCCATGACTATGAAAGTCTATTACATATACCGCTAGTTAAAGGTAAGTTAATAGAACGTGAATAGGATTTTGCTTACCTGGAGGATTATAGTGATAGTGGTACTGCCGATTTTTGTAATAGCGTTTGTACGTCGTTCTCAGAGAATATAGTAAAAAATTATGTGTTTTCTATATTTATTTTTATGTATGTCTATGTGCCGTATATAATTGATGATAGGTAGCATCTAGCAAACAGAAAACCTAGAAAAAAAAACAATTTTTGGCTTACAGCTGCATTTTACAAATAAATTACCGAAATTTATTTATAAAAAATTGTTCCTACATTTGGATATGTTTTCTGTGGCTTTAATTTCTGAAAATTTTTTTCTGCGAATTTATTAATGAAAGTAAATGGTTTTTTTAATTAACTATTTCCATATACCTCTGGTGTCTCCCTTGTAAATCTCGTTATATAGTAATGTATGTCATTAATGGAAGATAGCTGGTTGGTCAAATAAGCATATTTACATTAAAATTTTCTTTACAATTCTCATTTTGTCCTTTTTCTTCTTTTAGTTATGGCTTTAATTTTCTCCAGCACTAATCAAATTTTTTTTATTTTCTTCTGCGTTAATTCTCAGTAAGATATTTTCCTATATTTGTCTTGTTTTCTTTTCGTTGTAATAGTTGTATCTTTCCTTATTGTATGCCCAATCCATTTTTTATTGTTTTTATTACTAATTCTTATCATTACTTGTTTTTTTTCTACAGTTATAATTTATATATCCTTTTTCTCATTATGCCGCTTCCAACGAAGCTTTGCGATTACTTCTATAAATGCTTTTCTATCTCTTGCAACGTGAAATATTTGTTTAACACTTAACTCATCTAATTTAGATAACGACTTACGTCATTATCTACGTCAGAGATCGAAGTTGACATAGTTGCCAAAGTATAAAAAAATCCTGACTCCATTTTAAATCAAATAGGTCACATAATTATTGCAAAAGTATTACCATCTCTTTACAACGACTATTTAAATTCTTACGTGACATTTTTGAAATAAAACATACTAATTTTGTTCTAAAAAGAACAGATTTTATTAAATAGGTAAAAATATAAAACAAGAGGTATTCACTTTAAAATTCAAAATAATAAAGTACAAAAAGTGTCAACACCGCAACTGTCAAATAAGTGTTACCAATTTATGCCAAAATTTTACCTTCGTTCGATTACAGTTACAGTGTGTTCCGAACAAATGTTCTTGATAAAAACTCTTTATAATGGATTTATACAAATTAAATGAAACATATTATTGTGTATTTCTTTAAGTTAACATTAATAGAAATTTTTAAATATTATTTCTACGCGTATATAATAAAATATGCCTAGTGGCTGTAATGCCAGTGTACTCGGTAAAGTGATTCTAAAAAGAACACACCTAAACCCTAAATATTTCGTGTTGGTATCATATGACGTCACAGGCTATGACGCCAATGACGTGCATCGTAATAAATTAGATGAAGTGTAGGTATTCCAACCTCTGATATTTCCTAGCCAAATTTTTCTTTGTTTTAATCCTTTTCTTCTCTATTTTTTTCCTTGCATGATGACATAAAAGAGATAATTTATCGTTTCGAAGTATGTGTACAAGATACGATGTTTTTCTTATTTTAATTGTATTGTTCTGAAGCTATTTTCTGGTGGCATTTTAAATTAATTATTATTGAAAATAATATATGAAAATAAGCCACAATTAAAGGGTAAAGTACGTTTATAGACGTTTCAATTTCCACTTAAGAAATCGTTCTCAAAATATAAACATTAGTAAATTAAACAAATTTTGTTTTTTTGTTATTTAGTAAAAAATTCTTCTAGTAATTTAATTTTATCCGACTCTTTTATATTGACAATTCAGACATACTATATACTTTTAAAGTAGACGACTTTAAAATGATATTGTCAATATTGTTGAGTTACGCTCATGGGACGACATTACTTCATAAGATAGTTCATTCGATTACATGAAATCAACTGTAACTTAAGAATATCCGTCAGAAAAAATCATAGAGTGTAATTCGTCTTTAAAAAGACAAACACATGCCATAATGACAGTGAAATTCTTCCGTTAGTGATTCCATAGTAAATTATGAGGGAAAAACCAGGAAAAAAAATTCTCATAATACTATCCCGACATGGTAAGTATTTGGTCGTGCATTTAGTTTACCTTCAATAAACACCAAATTCTGATATTATATATTTGTTATTTAAAAAACATAAAGGATGTATCCTCTATATGTTACTAACTACTTATACTGGTATTTTTTTTTAATAACTGCCTCTTTCAATTAGGGTAACCAGATCCTACTACATTCTGCCGAGGAATTTGCGATACAATTGGTTTCATTTAGCAGAATTAGAGCCGCTTCTTTGATTTTTCTTTTTTTACCATCCGTTTCTTTTAAGATTAAATTTGAATCATTCCATTGAACCCTATGTTCATTATCCCATGCGTGTTTACATATTTGAGATCTATCAAATTCTCTATTTTTTATTTAAACTAGTGTTCACTTATTCAAACATTTATTGGCCTTGATGTTTCACCTTAACAAAACTGATCGCATTCACAAGGTATTTTATAAATGCAATTCTTTATTCTTTGTTGTTCATCGTTAGGTTTGGTTTTAGACAAACCAGATCTCAATGTGTTTGTCGTTTTGAATGTTGTTGAAATGTTGAATTTATTTCCTATCCTTTTAAGTTTTTCTGATAATCCTTATATATACATTATTGTTATTTTCATTGTATTATTCTTTGTGTATGCTGTAGGATCTCGTTCTAAGTTGTTCTGTTCTATTTGATCAATTGTTGAAAACTTCTCGTTTATAAAGGATAAAGAATAATCATTTTTTAATAATACAGATGTTAACAAATGTTTCTCCTCCAAGAACGAATTTTCGTCACAACAAGTAATTTTGGCTCTATCTTATAAGGATTTAGTAATTCCCCTTTTAATATTAATATTGTGATTTGATTTAAAATTTAAACATCTGTGGATGTGTGTTGGTGTTCTATACACCTGAGTGTCTCATATCCAGTATAGTTTTAAGATATTAAAACATCCAGGAAAGGTAGTCTGTTATTTTATTCTTTTTCCATGGTAAATGTTACTGTCTCTTCTTTATCGTTTATTTCAAATAGAAATGTGTCCAACAACTCTGATCCATGAGACCATATTAAAAATATATCATCGACATATCTTCACCATACTGTGGGTTTTCAATTTTGTTTAGAAATGAAATTTGTTTCAAAATCTTCCATCAATATATCGGCTAATAATGGAGATAAGCTATAGCCCATTGCTAGACGAAAATTTTGTTTATAGAATTCATTATTTAGTTGAAAATATGTATTATCGGTACATAATGTTAATACCTCCATTATACCTGATATGTTTAGTCTTGTTCTAGTTGCCAATGTATCATCACACTCTAATTTTGTCTTGACTATAGTTAAAGTCTTATCTAATGGCGCATTCGTAAATTAAACTATTTATGTCAAAACTTGCCAAAGTATTATTTGAATTAAATTCAATGTTTGATAATTTATTTAAAAAATATTGTGTTTTTTTATAAATGTGTCATTTTTATTTGAAAATGGTATTAAAATATTAAAAAAAAATTTTGATAGTTTCCTACAAGGAGAAATTCATGGTACTACAAATGGGTCTAAATAGTATATTCGCTTTATGAATTTTCTGTACTCCATAAAAATGATGGGTCGTACTGTAAATGAGGTGTAATTATTCTCTCTGATAACTTGTTAAACAATCTTTAAACATTGAATATAGTTCTATATATTATGTCGAAGATGTGCATGGTACGGGTGTAAGAATTTGTATGACAAAAATTTTTTCAATTTTTTAAACGTGTTTGTGAAGTCCAGTGTCGGTTTTTTTATATGTTTTTTATATGTTTTAACAAATATTCAACAACTAAAAAATCATAATTTTAAAATATAAGGAAATGAGATCTCTCCTTTGTAGTGGTAGTTTAAAAAATTGACCATAGGTCTGATGATGGCTTTGTAAAGCCGAAAGCGCTCAGCTAGGAATTGCCTAAAATATACACACTTCAAAAATACTTTTTGCATTTTCTTTCGATTTGTCATAAGTGTGTACAAAAAAGTACAAAAAAATATCAGTCTTTTGATTTTTCTATATATTATGCTTATTAACATATAATATATATATATAATATATATATTATATATATATATATATATATATATATATATATATATATATATTTATATAAGGTCAAATGGGACCAGAGTTGTTACCTGAAAGAAACACCTTATGATGCGTATTTCTACCCTATTTTAACCCTGATTTTCTTAGACAAGTACGTTTGTAAGATGTTGCCTAGTAATTAATTAACGAATGGTTTAAATCTTCCTATGATCGTGTATTTTTGTATTTTTGTTTACAATTTTGTAATTGATAAAAGAGAAACTCTTACCGAAACTGTTAAATAGGTGGGTATCTGTTCAATCCAATATACTACATGTATTCTAAATTGTCGTTACATAAGTGTATGCATGATATGCTTTTGTTATTATTTTCTGTATTTCTAATCTATATCCACATCTTTTCACGTTTGTTTTAAAGTAGTCAAACTTGTCTACTTCTTCTATCTTCTTTTTATTTATTAGTCCTTTTAGATTTCTAGCTGTAATTTTTTAGAAGTTTTTAAAAGTTTTGTTATATCTGCATTATATTGGAATATGTCATTTTCTCTTCATGAAACTATAAATAAGGACTAAGGACTGGGTACTTAACGTAATCTTACTTTTTTTAGAACAAGTTGCAGAAATAATCTTACGTTTTAATGGAATTTTTTTGTCCTACTAACTTAATTTTACAAGGGTGATACGTTGCTGATTTACCTAGTATACGTCCAAGCTAATTTGTAAACTAAACTAAATTTGTAACGAGCTTGAATTTTTAATATAAATAGCATTATCTACCACTTTTATCTTATACAAGACTGTTAACAGCCTTGTATAACAGTCTTGATTCAGCAATCTATTAAAAAACTTAATATAAAGCTTTAGCATTTTTGCTATTTAGATCTTTTAATTAAAACCGCCATGCCATAAATCTTAGACCATAAACTGGGAATGACACTATTTCGAGACTAATCTTCTTGAAGACGCCGACTTTTTAACTCGAGTGCCATAATTCACAATTCGTAATTTTCCTTAGCGCGATAAATAAGCCATAACCTAATTACTTTGTTTGCTGTTCTCTTGCAGCTCCATTGTGCTGCTGCTCGATATGCATATACATTAATTTATTTGCTTTCTTTGTACGCCAGGAGAAGCTCATAGTTGTTTAATATCCTGTCGACGGAGTTGGCTCCAGGGCAAAGCGTAGCATCTCGATAGATTGCTGTTGAATTTCTAGGGAATAGGAGATATTTCTAAGACTTATATATTTATTAGATACGCCCCAAGAATAAGTTTTATTTGCCTATGTTATGTTATTTATAATTCTTGTTCAATTGAAAATTGTCTTTGGACCAGAAAAAAATGATTGGCATATATATCTATAAATAATTACTCCTCTAATTAAGCTTTACCCTGCTTAAAATATTATGTGACTCCTGTTTTCATGTTGTGCATGGTCAGATTAAATGTACATATTTGTCGTTTATAGAAGGCCACTGATATTTGCAGAAGTGGAGTTGGCAAGCACGCCTGTAAACCAAATGCAGTTGAAGTAAAGGTTGGGTCATTCTGACTCTGCTGCTTGTCTGCCAACTTCATTGCATAACTAAATTCAGCATTCATGTGATGATTCTCAGTTCTTTCCAGTAACAATGCCTTCTCGGTAGCTTAAGCGTATGATAATTTTATTTTAATTCCGTCACAGGTATGACCAGTACTAACCACCACCACCACTTAATTTAACTACTTAGAAATCTATATGAAAATAATGAGTACAGAGTAAATATAAACAACACCCATTCCGATCATTTTAGAACAGAGCAGGTGTCAGGCAGGGATGCATAATTTGGCCAACTCTGTTTAACATCTACAGCAAACACATGATCCGAAAGGTACTAGACGGATGGAAGGGTGGAATATCAGTAGGAGGTCATAAAATCAATAACTTGAGATATTCTGATAACACTTTAATAATCGCAGCAAATCAAGAAGAAATCGAAGGCATATTAAGACATCTGGAGGAAAAAAGCAAAACACATGGACTAAAGCTAAATAGAAGTAGACAGAGATCAGGATAGTAGACAGAACTCAGAATAATCTTTAACACATTAAATAAATTGGGGGCTTTAAAGTAGTAAAGAGTTTCATATACCTGGGGTCCCTAATAATAAATGACGGAGGGTGTGACAGAGAGATACGTAGAAGGTTGACTATTGCTAGAACAGCTATGATGAAATTGGTATCAATTTGGAAAAATTCTAGCATAACACTACCCAAAAAATTAAGGCTGGTAGGGGCGCTCATTTTTCCCATAGCTACACATGCATCCGAAACGTGGACCTTAAAGAAAAAAAAATAAACTGGACGCGTTTGAAATGTAGGTATACCGCCGCATGTTGAAAATATCTTGGATTTATCATCGCACTAACTTATCTATATCAGAACAACTTAAAGTAAAGGATAGATTACTTAAACAAATACAACAGAGATATTTGCAGTATTTTGGACATATTGTTAGAAGAACAGGTACGATGGAAAAACTGATAGTCGAGGGTAGAGTTGAGGAAAGAGGCCTATGGGAAGATCTTCAAGCCGTGAGGTAGATCAAACAAAAATATTGATTAACCAAGGGTTACATGAGGCCGAACAACTAGTGCAGGATAAAAGAGGATGGAGAGAAATTGTGAAAAAACCGTAAAGGCCTGATGGTGTCACCACATCCCAAAAAGGATTATGACTGAGGAGGAGGGTGATAAGTATGCTTTTTAGGATTTTTTATTGCAAGTAATGAAAGGCATTGCCTTTCATTGTGTAATGTAAACATAGCAAGAAAGTAAAGATTAAAATAAAGGTTTGTAGCATAGGGGAGAATAATAATCATTTTAATGATTATTATATATTCCAAACCAAATAATTGATAATTAATACAGTAAAGTATACATTTTAAATTACACAAAGAAATTGACCTACTTACTGCATTGTTTGATAATTGTTTAAACGTAGAAAAGGCACGTCAAACAGAAATTATTGTTGTAAAAATAACACCGTTCGTGACCCAAATAACGCATTGGACTTACAACTCAGCGAAAACACGACCTTGGCACTATAACCGGCATTGAAAATACGAGCTCAATAAAAAAAAGAAGAACAGAGGAGTCGAGGCGGTCAGTGATAGCTGGGCACCGTGACTGCCCGCTCAGGCAGTGATTGCCGACTTCGAGTCGGAGGCGGTAGCGTCCAGTAAGTCAATATTACGGCGAGGTTCTGCTGCGACGATAGGCGGCTCCAGATGCGAATTACGCGCGATTGTTATATTTCGACGGGGTATAGTTTCGTATAAGTGTCGGGTACTGAAAGAAATCCGATTTCCAGAGGAACTAAAGGGCGTTTCATTAGCTAGAGCCTAAATACGCGAAAGGTAACAAAATTCTATGCACTAACCCGAGTAAATTATAGTATTACAGATTGTCACCCCTTTACTTTCTTGCTAAGATCTCTTCTCGTCTTCCTTCGCGCCGAACGAGTTATTATTAATTATATCTGACAGCTTGTTAACTTAATTGTAAACCACATAGTATATTCAATACAGTTGTAAACGCTAAAATTGGTTTTTATGTTCCTTCCGACCGATTCAGACAGAGACCAGAAGGGTACCAAATTTCGGCTTATACATTTATCCGGCTTCTAAAGTAAGCCCATAGACTCAAACTCTTTACAGGACCTGAGACCTAGAAGTCCTTAACCCCTATTCCGAAGTTCCTTACCTTCTCGTGAATCCACGAAGGCGAGCCAGCCCACCAGACTAGTGGGACCAGTATTCCTTGCAGCCGCTCGCAGGGATAAGCATCCTTTAAGGTTCATTACCAGTATATTACAGTGGTAACAGCGTTGTACAGTGGTGAAGATTTTCACACCCTCTAGTTGCAGATGTTACAATAGGGGATATAACCTCCCGCTAGTTGTACAATTGATCGGAATAAATAATTAAACTGACTGGGTCATTAACTTCTTGTTTATATTTACTATTAACTTTCTCCAGCGTGTAGTAAGATGGCAAATCTCTCATATACTAAAAGAGATGCAAGGTGCTAATGCACCAAAGTCATTCTGTCTGTGGATATTTTATTTCCAGTCATGTGCTTGCCTCCTTTATCTGAGGTAGTTGCTGAAGCATGGGAAGCCTTTTTTTGTTGATCAATGGTCCATACAAACTTTCCTGTCTTGCCAAATATTGTGAGAAAACAGCTCTTACAGACTTCGATCCTTTGGCTCTGAATCGAAATATTGTAATAAACTAAAGTTATTCTTTTTTTCTATTTTAGATGAATTTCGTCGCTTCCTTTTACCCTAATTCACAATATTCCTGCAGTTATAATGCCAAACAGATAAGCTGCCCTTCGGTCACGTGTCTTTAAATTCCAATAGGTAGTAAACTTATTTTTTTGATTTTTAAATGAAATTATACCACTATACTTTTTTCTGCAAGAAGGCAGTAATAGCCAAATTTGCCCAGCAACTTTCATACCTTGCCCCGTAACAGACGCTAATCTTTGATTTCGGAATAACTTTCGGGAAACAACAACACCAGATAAGCCAAAGAAAACCAAGGATATGTATGGAAAATGCTAAAAGCCAAGAGAAGAGGGAAACAAAAGATGCCACAAATCATAGACAACGAGGGTACTTTGAAACCCAAGGAAAAATGGATGCAATTGCAAGAAAAATAGCAGCTACACATAGGCAGAACCAGGACATGTCGGACGCAAGAACAAGAGAAGAAGTCGACAACGAATACAACAGCGTCAAAAGAAGAAATGAATTTCTAATAGAAGAAGAAGACTACACAAGCCCTAATTAAGTTGACAAAATTATCAGGAAACTAAAAGGAAGCAGAGCACCAGGACCAGTGGGAATCCACAACATCACCCTCAAGGAACTATCAGAGAAGATAATAGTACAACTGTATTATATCTTCAAATACTGCCTAAAAAAAGGACATTTTCCAAATTACTGCAAACACGCCAATATTATCCCACAACATAACCGGATCAAAAGAAGAAATGAATTTCTAATAGAAGAAGAAGACTATACCAGACCTAATTAAGTTGCCAAAATTATCAGGAAACTGAAGGGAGCAGAGCACCAGGACCAAAAGGAATATACAACATAACCCTCAAGGAACTACCAAAGAAGATAATAGTACAACTGTATTATATCTTCAAATACTGCCTAGAAAAAGGACATTTCCCAAACAACTGGAAACACTCCAAGATTATCCCACAAGTAAAACCTAGGAAGGATGGAAGAAGACCAGAAAGTTACACGCCTATCTCTCTCCTCGAAACAATAGGAAAAATCATATACAAAAGACTGATGAAACATGCAGAAAGAAAAAGAATCATCCAAAAAGAACAATTCGGATTCAAAAAAGTAAGGAATTGCGAACTCCAGCTAGCAAGAATTATCAGCGATATGAAGATAAGATTCAACAGAAAACAAAGGACAGGATTAGCTATACTGGTTATAGAAAAAGCACACGACACGGTTTGGAAAAAAGCACTAATCTTCAAGATGAACAAAGCTGGTCTTCCTTATTATTTAATCAATATTTGTGACATGTATTTATCTAATAGAACATTTCAAGTTTCATCTGACCAAAAGATGTCAACGATACAAGAAATCCAGGACGGTATGCCTCAAGGCAGTATTCTATTACCCATAATATACAATATTTTTGTTTCAGATCTACCAACAGATCCAAAAAGCCACCTTGGAAAAATCACAGAGTTCACGGACAAATGGAAGATAAAAATCAACGCAGAGAAGACACAATTCATCATTTTCACTCAGGAACAAAACCTACGAAGGCATAAAATTACAGTAGGAGGAAGCAAGATCTAAGCAGAAGATGCAGTCAAATATCTAGGAGGGTATACAAGGCAACTATCGAACACGGTGATTAATTTAATCTTGCCCAAGTACTTTCGATCAATAGATCATCTTCAGGGGCATCTGAAATAAGCCAAGAAACGTTTTTTATAAACAGGAAAATTAATTCACTTGGATAAAAAACTCCAAGTTTATGGTTGAAAAAATTTTTATATGTGATAAACGTTTATAGACTTACTTCGTCAATTGTGGACTATCCGACATAGTAGAATGTCATAGATGTAAAAACTGGACATAACAATACAAAATACACTACACTAAGACAAACAAACACTTTAAAATTTATATGGCGAAGCTACATATTGTGAAGAAGCCGGAGACAGAATGGGCTCCCGGTCTGACGGAAATGTAGAGATGACATGTGACAAATGACAGCTTATGAAGGGCAGTTATGTGATCTGCACCTTTCAAAATTCTATGACACTAAGTATTGACCAAAGGTCCAACTGACACCACTATAGGAAATCGACTGATGAAATATAAAATTATATAGTATATTTTTTATGTGGATTGAATAATTCCAATCTCACACTCAAACCTGTCTATAATAATTAGGATGTTGGTTTGAGAGCAATTGAAGTTGACATAAAGTATGAATGTGAGAAAAGACTGACAATATATTAGACAGTGGATGGTTGACTACAATAAAATGGTCCACCAAGCGCTATCAGTACTGTAAAAAAGAAAAATCTGAATATGCAGTTAAATTACTAAAAGTTGAAATCAAAATTGAAGACAAAATATATAAATGTGTTATAGTCCACGTAGTTCAGTTGAATCCACAGTCAATGGAAGAACTTTAAAATTAATATTGAAATATTCAGTGCATGAAGTCTAAACAGTCGAGCTGGGTCCTCTACGAGGTGAAGCTGTAATAAAGTTTTTAAATATAGGATTAAATTTAGTACAATTTAAATTAATTTGAGTATTAAGACAGTGAGAGTTTTCATTTGTTTCCCTTGTAATCTCCAAATCTTCCAATAAATCCAACTCAAGATAGTTTTTCTTTCTGCTAATGTCATGTAAGATAGATGAACCAGAATTGATGTTAAAATTGTGGTTGCTGGCTACTAAGTGTTGACCAAAACTTGAAGAATTTGGTCTTTTCAAATGTTCAGAGACTCTAGTGGATAACTTTCTGATGGTTCTACCTACATAAGATGCATCACAATCATCACATTTTAATTTGTAAATACCACTTTTATCAAGTGTATTCATCCTATCTTTGGTATTGATTAAGAAGGAACCTAAAGTGTTATGTGATTTAAAGGAAATTTTGATGTTATCAATTGTAGAAGAAAAAAGTTTAGATATTTTATTGGAAATGCTACTAATATAAGTGAAGGAGAAATATCTGATGTTATCTGAACCATTCGGTTGGGAAAACTGTGAAGAATATGCAAGCTTTTCTGCAATTTTTAGTTTAGCTCTATTTAGAAGTTTGTATATAATGTTGGGATCATAGCCATTATTAAAAGCAATCTGCTTAAGAGTATTAAGTTCTGTATTGAAATTATCATCAGAGAGAGGAAATTTAAGTAACCGATGAATGTAACTGTTGAAAGCAGCCATTTTATGCTGAGTAGGGTGGTTAGACGTTTCATGTATAACGTGATCTGTTTGGGTGGGTTTTCTATAAATGTTGTACTCTAAAGAATCTTTCTTACGGGAAATAGTCATATCCAAGAAGTTCAACTTATTGTCAGATTCTGGTTCCAGAGTAAAAGAGATGTTAGGATGGAGGTTGGGGATGGAGGAACCTCCATCCTAACATCTCTTTTACTCTGGAACCAGAATCTGACAATAAGTTGAACTTCTTGGATATGACTATTTCCCGTAAGAAAGATTCTTTAGAGTACAACATTTATAGAAAACCCACCCAAACAGATCACGTTATACATGAAACGTCTAACCACCCTACTCAGCATAAAATGGCTGCTTTCAACAGTTACATTCATCGGTTACTTAAATTTCCTCTCTCTGATGATAATTTCAATACAGAACTTAATACTCTTAAGCAGATTGCTTTCAATAATGGCTATGATCCCAACATTATATACAAACTTCTAAATAGAGCTAAACTAAAAATTGCAGAAAAGCTTGCATATTCTTCACAGTTTTCCCAACCGAATGGTTCAGATAACATCAGATATTTCTCCTTCACTTATATTAGTAGCATTTCCAATAAAATATCTAAACTTTTTTCTTCTACAATTGATAACATCAAAATTTCCTTTAAATCACATAACACTTTAGGTTCCTTCTTAATCAATACCAAAGATAGGATGAATACACTTGATAAAAGTGGTATTTACAAATTAAAATGTGATGATTGTGATGCATCTTATGTAGGTAGAACCATCAGAAAGTTATCCACTAGAGTCTCTGAACATTTGATAAGACCAAATTCTTCAAGTTTTGGTCAACACTTAGTAGCCAGCAACCACAATTTTAACATCAATTCTGGTTCATCTATCTTACATGACATTAGCAGAAAGAAAAACTATCTTGAGTTGGATTTATTGGAAGATTTGGAGATTACAAGGGAAACAAATGAAAACTCTCACTGTCTTAATACTCAAATTAATTTAAATTGTACTAAATTTAATCCTATATTTAAAAACTTTATTACAGCTTCACCTCGTAGAGGACCCAGCTCGACTGTTTAGACTTCATGCACTGAATATTTCAATATTAATTTTAAAGTTCTTCCATTGACTGTGGATTCAACTGAACTACGTGGACTATAACACATTTATATATTTTGTCTTCAATTTTGATTTTAACTTTTAGTAATTTAACTGCATATTCAGATTTTTCTTTTTTACAGTACTGATAGCGCTTGGTGGACCATTTTATTGTAGTCAACCATCCACTGTCTAATATATTGTTAGTCTTTTCTCACATTCATACTTTATGTCAACTTCAATTGCTCTCAAACCAACATCCTAATTATTATAGACAGGTTTGAGTGTGAGATTGGAATTATTCAATCCACATAAAAAATATACTATATAATTTTATATTTCATCAGTCGATTTCCTATAGTGGTGTCAGTTGGACCTTTGGTCAATACTTAGTGTCATAGAATTTTGAAAGGTGCAGATCACATAACTGCCCTTCATAAGCTGTCATTTGTCACATGTCATCTCTACATTTCCGTCAGACCGGGAGCCCATTCTGTCTCCGGCTTCTTCACAATATGTAGCTTCGCCATATAAATTTTAAAGTGTTTGTTTGTCTTAGTGTAGTGTATTTTGTATTGTTATGTCCAGTTTTTACATCTATGACATTCTACTATGTCGGATAGTCCACAATTGACGAAGTAAGTCTATAAACGTTTATCACATATAAAAATTTTTTTCAACCATAAACTTGGAGTTTTTTATCCAAGTGAATTAATTTTCCTGTTTATAAAAAACGTTTCTTGGCTTATTTCAGATGCCCCTGAAGATGATCTATTGATCGAAAGTACTTGGGCAAGATTAAATTAATCACCGTGTTCGATAGTTGCCTTGTATACCCTCAAAGTTTAATTATTCGAACATTCAACCTTATATTGAAATATCTAGGAGTTCACCGTGGTATAAAACCCAAATTCCGGTTGCATACACAAAAAACAAAGGTAAAAGCTAATGCTGCTAAAAAACTAATACTCTTCTATATTTTCAGGATCAGTCCACTAACGAAGGCCAAGAATAGATATCCAGTTGTACCAGGCCTACGTTAGATCGGTGATATTATATGCAGTCCCAGTTTGGAGTTCATACCGGAAATCAATTGGAGGAGACTTGAAGCCACAGAGACATCGTGTTACCGAGTCATAGACGGATCAACATGGAGAGAAAGAATATTT
This sequence comes from Diabrotica balteata, assembly GCA_918026665.1. NCBI lineage: Eukaryota > Metazoa > Arthropoda > Insecta > Coleoptera > Chrysomelidae > Diabrotica > Diabrotica balteata. Next base: position 162,619,823 of record OU898276.1, on the reverse strand, counting down.
AACGCAACCATCAAAGAAAGGCTCCAGTACACACTACTGAGGAAGATGGCTCAGAAAAGGACAAGATACTTCTTCCACCAGGTCACAAAAAGATACCGAAAGACCAGGACATCCTCGAGAAAAAAAGGGTCCAGAGGATGTATAGAAACATTCACAAACTGATTGACCAGCTGATCAGTGTCCAACCCGATGATTGCTGAAGAAAAGGCAACCAGGGAAGTGGGTATGATGCCACAAAAAGTACCTACAGACCAGGAATCCGAGAGGAACAATCATTAATATCAGGCGGTGCAAGAGCGGGATGTCCAGAAGAAGACCATGAAATATTAAATTTGAAATGAACATTGGCAATAAACGTTTTTATTTATTTTTATTTTTATTTTTATTATACTGCAACCCAATTTTTCAAAAATTACTAGCAGGCGGACAATGACAAGAGAAGTTTAGGGTCCAGAACATTAATTAGTTTATTAGTATTTTTAGATTTTTACATTCGAAATTAAAACATGGTATCTTTTTCGTTTGTTACGCCTCCTATTCAAATAATTTTTAAATTCTTTTCTTTTTAACTTATCCTTAAATGTATTTAGATTTGTACCTTGTATTCAGTTTCATAATAGTGAGTCCAGTTTGTTTTAAATTGGTCTAAAAACAAGTAAATTTAATGTATTCAGTCTGAAATGCTCCACATTCTTCTCCAAAACAATAACAATGTAACAGTGAAGTTAATTGAAAGTAATTTAATCGAATTAAAACAGAAGTTCCTTATGGTGTTTACGGAAGACAAAAGTTTCGCTATTAAAACAATATTGATGCCGTAAGAAAGGCCATTAAACAATTCCTTAGAGCATTAAATCTATTCCGGAGTAATTTCACGTAAAAGCAGTTCCAGAAATTTATGTAAGTCTGGGACAATAAGTGGAATTTTAGCACTTTGTTGTTCGCCTTTCTGATAAATAAGTAAAGAGTAAGAATGGTAGGGATTTCGATACACATAGAGGACTTATAATTAAAAGATTGAAATTTTTTCTAGATTTATTTAATTTGTTTATTTATATGTTTATTCTTATATAATATATATATATATATATATATATATATATATATGTATATATATATCTATATATATATATATATATATATATAATATATATATATATATATGATCTATAATATATATATATATATCTATATATATATATATTATATATATATATATATATATATAATATATAATATAAATATATCTATATATATATATATATATATTATATATATATAGATATATATATATATATATATATATATATATTATATATATATATATATATATCGGAAAAGGAGTACGACCGTCAATCCAATATATTTAAGGATCACTCAGACGAGTGGTGGGTTCTTAATCGGTTTCAAGATGGAGAATAAATGCAAAGTTGATAGGCTTCTTTATCGATTTTGAAGACGTTTCGCTTTCGCATTCTGAAAGCATCATCAGTTCATCTAAAAAGTACAATATGAGAACACACACATGTTTATAAGTGTTACCTTAAAGAGACATGTAGCAGTCAATGATATTAACAAGTTTGTGAATAAAACTCAAGTAAATGGACATTATACGGTAATATTGTATAAACAAATAATTAACTAACAACATTTAGCAACTTATTAAAAAATTAGCACAGCAACTGACCATGTGGTCTAAAGTATAAGTAATGTTTTATTTTATCTTAAGTAGTGAAAAAGAACCAAGAAAATCATAGATTTACTTCCAAAAATTTGATAATTATTTAGCTTTGATTTTAACTTTAGGTAGCATTATTAAAGTGATTTTAATAAAAAATTATTTTAAAAAGTAGTGTAAATGAAGTTACCCATCAAAGTTAGATTGAGGTTAAAAAAATTGACAGAACAACAAGGTTGAAGTACCACCCCAAATAATTGGGCGGTCTATTTAAAAGTTTAAATGAGTTTGGATGAGAACCCGCTTGTAAGATCAAGAAACCAATCAAAGAAATTGGTATTATAACAGCAATTCCTCGCATTTCGTCTTTAGGAATTTTTGTAAAGAGTGAAACGATATCGTAACTTACTAGAATGTTTGTGTATATTGTTTAAGTATTTTGATAAAATTAAAACAATTTTTGACGAAGAATAAAGCATTTTTGGCGAAAGGTTGTAGAATTTAGCTAATGGTTTTTACAATTATTAAGAAAGGTATTGATGAGACTGGGGAGATAAAAGTATACCCATTGAAATTAAAAATGTGTTTATAATCAGAAATTGATGTATCAGTTTTTAAAAATTGTTTGGAGTTTATAAATTTATTCCCAAATTAGAAAGTACATTTCCAATAATTGAATGGAGGACAAATATTTGATATCAATAATCTTTCATTTGATGACAATAATAATTGATGAACCTGAATTTTGGTGGTTTACAGTTATTATTCCTTTATTACTTTGTAGAAAATTGTCAACTAAAGTTTCGCTTGTTAGGTGAATGCCAAGTCAATCATTTGATATTATAGAAGAGAAAACTATTTTGGGATGCATTAAATCACCAACTGCAAACACATATTTTTCCAACTTTTTATTTTTCAGTGCAAGAAAAACTATTGATTGTATTTTGGATGGAAATTTTGGTACATTTTAATTTGTGACAGTTCCAAAAAAATGTTTCATATTTGGATTTGGTGAATGCTACTCCTGTTCTTGTTTAGGGGTCCAAATTTTACGTTAGAACAAAGTCTGTAAAAGATAAACAGTAGCTGTAAAAAGTTGTAGTTTTATAATCAAAAATTGATTCTTGTTTACGGTGGAATCAACTGAAATGTTATGGATAAATCCATTATTTGTAATAGATAAATACTTTGTACTAACCGATTTTGTACTTGCGGTAGAAAATTCACTTAGATTCACTTTATAAGTAAAACTGTATTTATTTTGTTGCTTTTTTATATTTAAAAACTGGTTTCATATGAAGTTTGTTTTAAACCTGCAAATAAGTCCAAATTTGTAATTTCAATATGCGTTAAAATCAAAAATGAAGTAAGTTTGGTGTAGTAAAATATTTTTTTAACCTTCTGTTACCACATCGGGTGTGGTCTGTGAGTCTACGACAAAATAAAAATTTTGGATGAGTCTCTCATTTTATTTTTTTTATTGCTACCTTTGCAGTACCTTCCTAGAAACTAAATACCAATCGTTTTTTTATATATAGAAAACTGTGAAATTTCTATATAGTTGCTGCATTGCCGTTTGTCCTGACAGACCCCACACGATCAAATCTGTAACAATATTTGCACTGCTTCTTAGTTGTATTTTTCTTGCAATCTTGTTTCACTTGGTAAACCTGTGCATTTTTGTTAACTGGATTATTCGGTTGTTTTGAGAAAATACGTCAGTTTACCGATAAAATTTTTTTGTCTGTGGTCTATGCGTCAGTTATGGATTAAAATTTATTTGAAGTGGTTTACGATTAAAATCTCAAAAGCTCACAAAGAAAATAGTAAAGTATATGAAAAGTGTTTACAGAGTTTTTTAAATATCAATATAAGAATAATTTTATATCGAGATTCGGTTGACAAACCTATAAGGTACGAAGTAGCTCATAATTTACTAGCTATTTATTTGACAAATATTGTATTTTAGCATTGTAAAATGGATCCTTATGAAGTGAAAATAGGGAGGCTAATGAATATGTATGAGGAAACTGCCACAGACAGTGAAATAGACGACTCTGACGATGATTCGATCGCGGATCCAGATGTTCTAGGGATCAGTGATCACGATACAGACACCGAGCAGGAAAAACAGATGGCTATAGATGGATAGATGGATGAGATGATGAGAATGAGGTCAAAAATAAAGAAAATGAGGAACAAATGGATCTTGACAGAGGCTTATATTTTTTTGGTAAAGATCGAACTACATGGAGGAAATTTGTCTCAACTAGAAATATTAGAACACGCAACGAAAACATAGTGACCCATTTGCCTGGGGTTGATGGTAAAGCGCGACACGCATTATCTCCCATTGAATGCTGAACGCACATGTTTGGTAACTGCATTGATATTATAGTGAAAAACATGAATTTATACATAAAAAAATTTTCGTTAGTTATCAAGAAAAGGCTGAATGTAGACCTACTGACCCAGTAGACATTCGATCATCGTTTTTTTAATTGTATTTGGTTGGACTTTATCAAGCATCAAGAACAAATCTGGAAGAGTACTAGTCGTCAAATGGTATTTGATATGAGATATTTTCTGCTATAATGGCAAAACGTAGGTTTATATTTTTACTGAAGTGTATCCGTTTTGATGATACCACGACTCGAGACCAAAGAAATAAATGGACAAATTGGCAGCAGTTCGTACTATCGATGATAAGTTCAATGAAAATTGTAAGAAGAATTACTCATTGGGAGAGTTTGTGACTTTGGACGAAATGTTACTTGCCTTTAGGGGTAGATGCAGTTTTAAAATGTATATTCCCAACAAACCTAACAAATATGGGCTCAAAATTTTTTCAGTTGTTGATGCCAAAACTTTCTTCACCTCGCACATTGAAATCTATGCTGGTATTCAACCCGATGGCCCATATAAAGTTGACAATTCGACTGCTGCAGTATCTGAAAGAATGTGTCTACATTTATCGGGTTCAGGAAGAAACATAACCATAGACAGTTGGTTGACAGGATATGCAACTGCCAAGGAACTACTAAGAGAACACCGACTCACCGTAATTGGTACAATTAGAGCCAACAGACGAGAATTACCTGCAGAAATAACGCAAATTAAAAATTAAAAAGGTTTGTGCATTTCGAAACGATATGACTGCCGTATCATATATATCAAAGAAAGGAAAAAATGTGATTGCTGTTACCACTGTGCACAGAGATGATCGGATTGATATAGACTACTGGTGATCAGAACAAACCAAAAATAATTACTGTTCATAATTCCACAAAGAGTGGACTAGAATGTTGTAGACAAAATGATCATATCATATAATGTTTCTGGAAATACGAAACGTTGGCAATGGTAGTAGTTTATAATCTCCTTAATCTCGCAGCAATTAGTGCATCTGTAATTTATAAAGGCAACAACCCAGATGGAGAATTTTCCAAAACAAGAAGATTATTGCAAAAAGCCTAGGTATGGAATTGGTACAGGAGAGTATACGACGGAGAGCCGTTGACACGCATTTGACAAAAGCTGTGCGTGCTTCGGCCTTGAGACTCTCAGGCATTGAGGTCGACGTTGTACCAGAGCCCCAGCCAGGTAAAAGAGGAAATTGTAAATATCGCAAAAGACGCAAACCTCGCTTTTTTGCAAAATTTGTAAATCCTGGCTATGTATGGACCACATAATGTCATGCTGCAAAGATTGCTTAGAAAATTTGACCACCAAAGTTTGACCTCAGTAGTTTGTGTCCACAATTTAATTTTTTAGTTTATGTATGTTTTTGTAGTACTTTGTTTGTTTCTAATTAAAGTTTTAAATGTTTTTTTTTTGTTTTTTTTTTCAATTATTTAGGCTGTTCATAAATTTGAAAAAATATGCGTTGAAATTGTATAAACATTTTTAAAATTTACCTAATACAACTTAAAAAAATTTTTAAATTTTTTCTGTAATAAACATTATATAGTAAATGATTTGTTTAAAACACCTTGATGCAAAATTAGCAATAAAATGTATGCTGTTGCTCGAGAGGCGGTATTTCATTTTGGTCCTCACAGACCACACCCGACCGAAAGTGTTTCAGAATGGTCACCCGATGAACGAGGGGTTAATCTACTTAAGACTATTTCTTTATCTTGTAGTAAATATTAAAATATGAAAATGGCAAAAAGTAATTAAATTAGTAACCAAATTTAGTTCTAATATTACATTATAATAAAACAACAATTATTAAAATTTTTGTTCATTACAGCCTAAACACACATTAGCTCTTCTCGTCTACAAACAAACAAGACAACTCGTCTGAGTTTGTCCATGTTGTTAATTGAATATAAATTAAAGGGTCATGTAAAAACAGTATATTTATTAAAATCAAAATTAAACATCTAGTTAGCGATTGAATTCCAGTCAGTTTTATTTTTACTTTTACATATTTCCGATTTTAATTAATTTGCCTAAAAATATTTGACGTTGCTAATAGTGGTTATTTGTAATGAGAACAGATTAATCATTATTTTTGTTAGGGATGTTAAGTTAAACCCAAAATTATGCCCCCTCCAGTCTTTATCCCATAAACGGCAAAATGTCGTCGCAGACCCCGACAAGGAAACAGACCACTAGTTTTTGCACGTCGTTACTACTACACGACTTGTAAGTGCTAAAACTTGACAAATGGAGGTTTTTAGGGGCCTAGTAATATACATAACCATTTAGGAAATGAAATCAGGTTTAGGGATGTGAATTGTGTTCGTACGTTATTGCTGTGAGGTTGAAGCGAAGTCTTTTAAAAAGATTTTTTGATAATAAAAAATGAAATATAAGAAGTGTTTTTTGAATAAAGTATTTATCTACTGTTTTTGTTTTTCAATCGGTTTAATCAGTTTTTTTTAATTCGTGCTCTTAACGTGCTTATTAAGTTACTGTAAACATTACCTTGATGAAGATAGATGATAATAAAGAAGACATACCAAAAAAAGAATGTTTATAGTGTTTTATATTTGCTTAATGGAAATATTATATATTTCTATTGTAATATAACAAGTAAATAAAAAAATTAAACATCATTTACTAACTAACAATCTGTACTAATAATCATTCGAACAATAATCATATTGCTAATGAGGAATAATTAAATAAAAACTCCTATATTGATAATTATTAATATTTTCATTAATAGTTTACTAAAAAACAAAACAACATTATTCATATTTTATATTAATTAATATATATGTAATTATAAATTAATATTTAATTATTATTAATAAGTCGTATATCAAACACAATCGTGATATATGATAACTCTAAATGTCCAGTTGCACAAACAAATAAACGATGGATTTTTTTAGTAATATTGCCGATTTATTTTATAGTATGTTGCATGATACTATGACTAAGAAGATAAGATATTGCGCATAAGTCGTGACGTAATTGGAGAGTTGCATGTTCGTAATGTCAGTTTTTTGTATGTATCAATAAATAATCTTTAATAAATAGTTTGGAGATATCCTTATGTGTACGATTATTGTAATTCTTAAACCTCTTAACTTATTTTCGTGTTGTTTGTTCTTATAGTTTTTTTTAATATTATAATATTATTATCTTTTGTACATAAATAATAAAAAAAGTCATTTAATATTATTTTGCTAATTGAATAATTTCATCACAGAATTCATACAAATCCCATTTAATTTTAACAAGAACTCAAATTCCATTCTCCAATGACGGCATGCGAGAACACGACCGATTTTGTGCTACGGGAAGATTCTGTCTTGTTAGTCATAGTATCATGGCATGGCACAATGAATACGAGGTATGATACATAATGTTTCAAAATCGGATCGCTTTCGCGCATGACGTAGTCAAGACCGCTTATTCCCACAACATTTGAATGTAGTTGTATGGTAATAATGTAATTTTAACCTGATAAAATTATGTAATTATAAAATTTAATCATAAATACAAGTTTTAAGTTAATTTAAGGTTATTGATTTTTGGCACAGTTATTTTGTTAACATAGATATCCTTTATAAAACAATCTTTTACAATGTTTTTAAAACAAAGTTTTAATTATCTTTTATTACATGTAGGTACAGGTTACTCAAGTTATACTCCAGAGTTCAATATTTCAGATGTTTAAAAAGATACAAAAATGTGGTAATGAAGATACACAAAATTTGTAGGTATGTACCTACTGGATCAGATGAGCTAACTTGGCATCGAATATAAGTGTAGTGAGGTCACACAATATTGCACAATATTTAAGTGACATCTTTTGTAACATTCACACTTAAAATTATCTTGGTATTGTTTTTAATAATGATAACGTTATATATTTTAATAATTATAACATAATTTAACAAAGAAAAATATGTTATTTCGGAAGATGCTAAATTGATTTCCTCCGAGACAGTTCTTATTGCAAATTGCATAGCAAGCTGAGGCTAGTTTCTTACTTAACAAATCGATATAAAAGAACCATTTAAGGCTGCTGTCTAAAAAAAATAACAACAATTTTATAGTAACATGTTAACAAGCTTTAAACTGATATATTCATATGAATTATGGGTCTTCGTTAATCTACAAAATTAAAGATATTATAATGGAGTTTTTTCTAGTTGCAGTTGCAAAGTCTGCACATGACTCAGTTTATCCAAATGTTTTTAACATCACCTATTTTTAACATATAACAAACATTCAAAAATAGCGATGGTTCATGAAGAATAAAAATGAAAGAATGGAGAGCTGGATAAATTACGGCACAGCGCAGATATAGTTAGATTTGTAAAGTCACAAAGACTAAACCCGGTTGGCCACTTAAAAAAAATACCAGATAATTGAGCTGTAAAAGTAATTCAGAAATTAAAACACCAAACAAATAGGACAAGAGGTAGGCCCAATAAAAGGTGGATAGAGTATATAAAGAAATATCTTCAAACCATGAACATCAGGCAGTGGTGAAGCAAAGTACATTATCAAGCAGGCCAAGACCTACAAAGGGTTGTAGTGCCATTAGAAGAAGAAGAAAAAGAAGTTGGCAAATAAAAAAAAAGAAAATTTTTATGGACATGCAATATCTTACAATTTTTGATATTTTTATTTTAATTTTTGCCTTTAAACCTTTAAACGAAAATTCAACTCCTAATTCTGAAATACATTTTTGACTTAAAGAAAAGTGTCTTTATCATTACCGTCACAATCAACAATATTAGCTGTTATTATTAAGATTTTTAAACAATTTTTTCCTGGTTTAAGTCCACTTCCTAAAATATATTTATTATCTCACAACTTGTTGAATTGTCACCATTGATAAACAATATTGTTGTCCAAATTTTGTTGATATGAAAGCCTTCTGTCTTGCGTTTAAACTAATTATATAAAATTATATAAAAACTAAATATACAATATAAAAATATAGTAATGTATAAATTTTTTATTTTACTTAATTTCATTATAACTCATCTTAAATACCATATTGAGTTATAAATCAGATTTTTCTTTATTGTAATCTTTTTGTTTTTACCTCAGTAAAACTGCTTGGAAATTAGTGACAGTAAATTAGAATACGCAAATCTACTACTACTTACTTATTCGCATAATTTGTTCTGTACAAAATTTTTAAATTTCAACGGATTTGCATACAAAAAAAGTGCTTATATTAATAGTATATGTATGAAAACAAAAATAAATATTTCGCCTGAATCCCCAAGAAAGGTAAAGGTTTTACGCTACTGAAAATATATTTTTAATTCAATTATAACCAAAACAAAACATTTAAAAAACATCGATTATTTTTTGACCATAATTTTAAAATTCATGTGTACGTTAAGCTGTAGTAATGGGTTATTTCGAGCGGTCTTAACTACGTCACACTCCTTGGCCAGCTGTCAAATGCAATGCGCAATATCATACCTTGTATTCATTGTATCTCGGTATCATGGTAGGTTGCACCCATCGAGCAAAAAGACAATAGAGGGAATGTAAAGGTAGTGGGGGCAAACATATTGTTAGACAGGAAGTGCGATCTTTAGAGGCCACATTAAACAAGGAAAGAGAGTCTTTATCCTTGTTTGACATCAAATTTAGTTGGGTTATGTTATTGTTTGTCCCAAATGTCACATGAAATCTTATTTAAATTGAAGTTTTTTAACAATTGTGTCGCATTTTAGACTCTTATCATTAATAATTAATTAAAACTTTCTCGTCTAAGACACATCTGAAAAATATTATATAGCTACTGTTGATGTGTTAGAAAATTTAAATTTCGCGCATTCGCATTTCCGGATATGTCCGTCATCAGCGGCCACTTTTTTGGTCTCCTTTTCATAAGGATTAGATTCCCTCTTTTGTCTTATTGCTCGATGGTTGCACCAAGCGTTGTCAGTTCAACAACTGTCGGTTGAACCGACAGTTGTTAAGCTGTCAAAAGTAACCAACCCACTTTCTGCGGTTATTGGAATAATCGATTGTTTTTAACCTCACTTTTACATTGTTTATATTTTTTAGTGTTATTAGCTTAGTTTTTATTTAAAGTATTATCATAGTACATTATTTAAAAAAATGGACTTATCATCATCATCATCGAGTTCATCTTCTGACGATTTGGAAGATATCATTAATATGTTACTAAATATAAGATCTGTGAGAGATCGCAATGATTTCTATAAGTATAATGAAGTTCATTTTAAATCAAGGAATATATACCATTATTTATCTGACTGACTAGAAATACATATTTAATTATTTTTAGATACCGGCTAAGCAAGGAAATAGTGTTGTTTTGGACCGGACCTGATTCCAAACCACAAAGTGTATTTAATTTCAGCTCCGATGTATTTGCAATTTTATACGAGTATTTTCATCATAGTAAATTATTAAAAGTAATATACCTGTTTAATAAAGTTTGTGTTGTACGAAGACCTAAAAATGTGAGTAGACGAATATTAATTAGATTAAAATAATATATTTACTTTGGAAATGAATCCAAATAAAATCATCATATCAACACAACAGCGGAGTGGTTTTTCATTAACAACAATGAAAATCAGAGCCGTGCGTGAATATGATTATAATTAAAACGAAGTATTTAAGTGAAATTAAATGATAAATAATCATTTATTAACATGAACAATGAAAATTTCTACCACTTCTCAAAGTAATCAAATGTCTCTACTGTTGCATCTTAACAAACTAGTCCAAAATTTCCACTAAAAGAGCAAGCCATCATCTGCAGTTCAATTAATGACGCAAAATTGCAAGAGTATCTATTACAACTAGGACCACTAGCTCAACCAAAAAATATTATTTATTCATCAAAAATCTCTAATAACCAAGTATGCATTTACCTTTCCAATAAAGCTGTAGTTGATGATTTTCTCAATTAAACAGGATCCATTAAAATAAATAATGAAGTACTTCTTGCACGTAGACTAATCACCCCATTAGAACGTCTTCTCTTATTTAATGTTAGTTCAACAATATTAAATGAAATATTAATCAATCTTCTCCAGAACGTAGGCCTGAAATTGATGTCACTAATAACAAGTTAGAGAATTGGAGCTGCAAATCCTGAATGTAGCCCCATACTCAGTTTTAGGCATCAAGTATACATAAAACCCTAGATAATGTTCGCTACAAAATATTTTTATCCAACGACCAATCGCTTTGTTGCAAATGAAAACAAAATCACCATCTTGCCTCACTATGTTCATCAAAAACCTCTCCCTAAACAATGCGGATATAACAAATACTACTGCAACGTCTAATCCATCTTAAAATTACACTTCACAGGTTCCTACAACAGACAACCATGAAATAATTCACTTCTTCTATTCCAACAAATTTGATAGAGGTGTCAAATATGACCCTTCATACAACGGAAATATCAACAACATCAACCGAAAGATATCTACGTCAAACCCCATCTCCAACAGAAATCCAAACAATAACATAACATACAACACAAAAAATAAGGACTGACACCAATTTTGAACCTAATAAAAACATAATACCATTAATTCAAGACTCACCCCAAAAACAAGTTATGCACATGGGCCAGAAATTACAAAATCAAATTAACACAACTAAAGTAACAGAAACCGAAGTAGCTGCTAAAACGATTTATCCATCAACATTAAGAATCATATGTCTTAAACTACAATCAATTTCGGGATTTAATAAATGTGATATACAGAGCTAAAGACGTTTTTAATATTGTTAAAGCTTCCAGCATATCTGTAGTAAATAAACATATTAGCGAAACACATTTCAATTTGTATGTCATTTTTATTTCACATGTGTATACAGTTCATCTAATTTACTTACCGTTGCACGTCATTATCATTGACAGAGATCGAAGTTGACATAGTATGCCACAGTATAAAAAATCCTGAATCCAGTTTAAATCAAATAGGTCACATAAATATTGCAAAATTATTACCATCTCTTTACAACGACTATTTAAATTCTTACGTGACATTTTTTAAATAAAACGCACTAATTTTGTTCTAAAAAGAACAGCTTTTATTAAATAGGTAAAAATATAAAACAAGAGGTATTCAGTTTAAAATAATTCAAAATAATAAAGTACAAAAAATGTTTACACCGCAAATGTTAACTAAGTTTTACCAATTCTCTAATTCGGCTTCAAATTCCAATAAAGTTAGGGCCCTTTTAGGGTTATTTTTCCAAATCGACATATTTATTGTCTACAACACTACACAAACTTCCAACCCCAGATTATAATAGGTTTGTTCGTAGTAGCGATTACAAACGGTTTGTGATTTGAAATACAGTGCGCATGTTCAGTTGGAAACTGTTTGGAATTAGTTTGTGATTTTGTGCTCTGCGAACACCTAAAATTTGATATTTTGCATTTGTCATTGTCGTTTGTCAAATCTCGAAATCTCCTTTTCTTATTTCGTATGACCGTATGACACTATGCATTTTTTTTGTATCATTTCTTATATCGTTTCTGATATAGAAAGTTATTTATGTTTTCTTGTATCGTTTCTTGCACGTACATTTTTGCCCTGTATGACACTATGCAAGGTCTTTTACCAGAAATTGTATGTGATTTGGCACCTATAAAAATAGAACTGCAGTACCTGAGGACTTCAAGCTACTAGGGACTAAGGACATATGCTACTGATTATTTTTTTTTAAATACTGTGGTGCAAAAATTAAAGAAATAAAATGTCCCAATATTAAAACTAAATTGGAAACCACAATTTTTGAAGATATTCAACAGGCTGTAATGGAAGATAGAAATAATAATTTGGTTGTAATAATTCATTTGTTTTTTTTAATTACGTGTTTGAATGGCATGCTCTTGAAATTCTACTCTCTTATTTGGAGATTAAAATAATCTTTAAACTCATCATTAATTTTTAGAGCGGTTATTTCTTGTACAAGAAAATGCAGCGGACACAAATTCTTGTATCGTTTCTGATATAAAAACTATACGCTTGTATGACACTATCCATTTTTTTGTTATATCAGAAACGATATAAGAAATAATACAAGAAAATGCATAGTGTCATACGGCCTTTAGAATTCGATCTAATTGGTTTGTTAAATCTTTTTATTCACTTTTTTGCATTTATTGTTTAATATTATTAGTCATTTATTTGATTTTATTAGTTTGATTATAGTTTTCTTAGTATATTTTATTTTTTAGTTATACTTATATAGTTGTTATAACAACCCAACGTTTGTTTTGTGGTTATAAAACAGATTTATACAACAACAACACCTCTGCGCATGTCGCTGATTTTTAGTCCGCACAATCGTTGGGGATTTTAACAACCGTTGGAAACCGAATTCTGATTAATCACTTTGTTACTGCGAACAGCAAACTTAAAATTGCCAACTGTCAGAAGTGCTTCTACGAACGCTAATTGTTAACTGCGCGTGCGTCTGATGGTTGGCAACGGTTGCTGATCGTTCTACGAACAAACCTAATAAAACTGAATACCAGAATACCTGTCTTTGTAACATATAAAAACATTATAGTTGGACCTCAGCGGTTCAACAGTACAGACGTGCAGCGAAGAGCGTAGCGACGAGCAGCGAAGCGTGCTTTGGTGGAGGCAATCGACCTGAACGCAACGGAGCTTGTTAGCTCCGGGTGAGTAAGACACCCAGTTTGCACAGGCCTTGTCCTTCAACAAAGTGAAAAGCGGATGCGGGGCTATTTTTAAGTTAAACCGCCGAGGGGTTGCCTTTATAGGCTCCTCGCGGAGGCTTTTAATAGCTTCGTGTCAGCGAAAAATACGGGTTCATCTCAGTGGGTCGACAGGTATGACACTGTAAGGCCTAGTTTTGAAATCTAGGTCGGACAGAAACGGCCCCTGCCTCTGAGGTGAGAGAAACTTGAAGAGGATCCCTCCCTGAGAAATCAGGGAGAGAACTACCGAGAGGTTGCTGGGACGACACCCAGGAAAACCGTCAGGCAGCGGCCAGGCGGAAAGACAAAAACAGAGTCTTCAGAGTAGCAAACTCAATATAGTCTTTTGAACACTTATGTTCACTGCCTTACGGCATTATGAGTGATCCCTCTCCCCAAAAAAGTGATGTCACGCAGGTGACATCACAAGAAAAAGATGATGATGACAATTCCAAGTCACCCACCCCGTCAGTTACATCTGCAATTAAATTATATAATGAATTTACTTCAAATTTAAAACCCGAATCCGCGTTAATCGCAGAGACTTCAGACGACGAATCGTTCATCCCGGACGAAGAAGATGCCGAAGAAGAGGAAAGCGAGGTGGAAACAGACGACAGCGTCTCGATCACCATGGAAGTTACCCTCGACGAAGAGCTGAGCCCGGCCACCGAGTCGATTGTAGCCCCGCCCCCAACAAACGATGAAATAGCCCCCCATAGTGGACATCATCTCCACCGCAACTAATGCCGAGCCGGAGGTAGGTAGGAAGAAAAAACGGCAAAGGCCAACCGCAGACTCCTCAGAAGACGAGGAAGAAAGAAAAAGAACAAAGGAAAAAGACGAAAATGAGCTCTATAAGTCGGTAGATCTACTGACCGAACAGATCAGACTGCTCAAAGAAGAGAGCCGTCAAAGGGAAAAACAAGCAAATGCCCAAATACAAGACCTCCTAACTCAGATGACTGAGTTACGGAAAGAAAACAAGGCAAAGGACGAAGAAATCAAGAAGCTGGTCGGCCATATAATGGCTCTGACCGAAAGAAATGAAAGGAAAGAGCTAGAAGAAAAGAGAAGAGACGAAGTCATCTGGGAAATAACCAGACCAGGAAGCCCACCCTGGATGGGAATCGCCGCCCCTTCTACGTCTGGTTGCGGAGGAAAGCCAAAAGAACAGAAGGTAATAGAAGAAAAAAGAAAAAAGCGAAGCAGGATGGACAAAAGTCCAAAAAAAGGAAAAAACAAAAGGCACCGCTACTGAGAAATCAGTCAACAGTAGCGAGAAACCGAAAAAGGCACTGAGTATTGTTGAGAAACAAACTCAGAAAATCAACGAAAGAAAAGATGAAGCGCTCACAAAAGCTGCTAAAGAAATACAAAAAAGAAGTGAGCAGAAAAAAGCCCAGAAAAACTTGGAGGTACCGAAAGAACCTCAAGTTGATAAAGAAAACGTCGTTGACCCTCAGATACCTGCAGAGGTTAACGTTAAGAGACCTAAACCTCCTGCGATCATCTTAAAGACGGTCGCAGAACATCAAGCGATCCTGCAAAAAGCAGCAAAGAAAGGTATCGTTTCTGACAATAAGTTTGCCAGATCTGGCAGATCTATTGTCATTAACACCAAAACTAGGGAAGATTACCTAGGAGTAGTCAAAATACTTGAAGAACACACCCCGAAGGTAGAGTACGTTGCCTACCCGATAGACAGCGACAAATTAAAGAGGGTAATCCTAAAAGGGCTAGCGGCGAGCACAAGCACCGAACTTATTCTTAATGAATTAAGAAATAAAGATGTCGACGTAACTAGAGTCAGTAACATGTACTCTAAAAAAGAGGGAAAACCAATACTGCCTTCCTTTATGATCACCCTCAAAGAGGATGACATACAAAAAATACGCAAAATAACAAACTTGTGCTACATGAAGATTCGTTTCGAAGACGAAATCAAGACCACAAAAGATACCCTACAGTGTTTCAACTGCCAGGGTTATTACCACAGTTCAAAGGCTTGCCACTGCGACTCCAGATGTGTAAGGTGTGGTGAAAACCATCTCAGCAATGAGTGCGGAAAAAGCAAAGAAACGGCTCCAAAATGCGCCAACTGCGAACAGGCGCATACGGCCAATTACAGAGGATGCTCAAAAGCTCCTAAAAAGAAGACCCCTGCCCCCGTAAAACCGGCGGGCAGACCACTCAACCCAACAACAACAACCACGGGTTTCAGCTACGCACAAGCAGCCAAGAAAACCCCAGAACAAGCGGCCCCAACGATGCAAGACGCAGCCGCACTCATTGCCACATTCCAGACGGAATACAATAAGAAAATGATGGAGATGATGTCCGTGATGGATAGGGCCACAAAAATGATGACTGCATTCGGTGAAATAAATCGACAATGTTAGCGAACCATACGGAAGATCTACGCATAGGGTCCTGGAATTCCGGTGGAATTTTCCAAAAACTCAACCTTTTGGACGAAATGATAAATAGATTAGAGCTCGATATCGTAGCCCTTCAAGAAACGAAACTAGTGGAAAGGAAGAAAACCAAATTTCCAGGCTACGATATCTATAGAACTGACCATAGAGCAAGATCAGGAGGAACAGCCATACTAGTTAAAAAAGGCATAGAACATGAACACATCCCAACACCAGGTGGACTGGTCACAATGGAAGCCACGCTAGTAAGACTAAAGGCCAACAACGAAACACTAAAAATAGTGTCAGCTTATGTCAGACCTAACGAACCGATATTCGATGAAGATTTGAGCCTAATCCTCGACACAGAAGAGCCCACGGTAATCATAGGAGACCTTAATGCGAGATCTCCCAACTGGTTCGATAGAGCGACCAACAATAATGGGAGACGACTTTGCAGCCATCTCGAAAATAGACCAAACACCTACGTGATCGGACCAACAGAACCGACCTGTTTTCACGGACAACTCCCTACACATCTAGACATTGCAATCCTACACAACGTGGGTCAACAATACGAGATACGCTCTCTAAACGAAGGCGATTCGACGCACAATCTAATCGTTTTGACCCTGGGAGCAATAGAACTAAACTATTCGCAGCCCCACAAAAGAAAGATAACAAGTTGGCCAAACTTTAGAAGAATTGTGAGCGAAAACATCGGTAACATTCCAACAATAAACAACATCACAGAACTAGAAGACAGCGTAACCAAACTAGAAGAAACTATAATTAATGCTATCGATGCCAGCTCCAAAACCGAAACAATCACAAGACAAAAAGGAAGATTCGGAGATATAAGTCAGGATCTACAAGACTTAATTAAAGAAAAAAACAGAAAAAGAAGAAGAGCCTATCGTACTAGAACATTAGAAGATAAAAGGATTGCAAATGAGCTAGACAGGGAAGTTAAAAGACAACTACGAAATCACAAAAATGAAAGCTGGGACAACTATATCCAAGAATTAGACCCTAACAAATCCGCCTTCTGGAAATTATCGAAAATCCTCCGACAGGACAAGAAACCCATACCTCCCTTACATGGAGTAAACGGGATTGTCCACACGGAAATAGACAAAGCTGAAGTCCTGAAGGACGAACTAGAAAGGGCATGTAGAAATAACGAAAATCCCAATGAAGACATAGACTTTGAAGAAGAGGTAGAAAGAACAGCCAGAAGACTAAAGAGAAGAAAGGGCAGAGTAGGAATAACACATACATCTCTCGAAGAAATAAAAGAGCTAATAAAACTAACAAACGCCAAAAAAGCCCCAGGACCTGACAACATCACAAACAGGGCACTAAAAAATCTACCCAACAAAGCTACTGTCTACATAACGAACATTGTAAACAACATGCTCAAACTAAGATATTTTCCAGATAGATGGAAGGAGGCACAAATTATCATGATTAAAAAACCAGGGAACGATGGCATTTTTCCGCAAAATTACAGACCTATCAGCCTACTATCATCAATAAGCAAGATAGCGGAAAGAGTTATATTAAAAAGACTCAACGACGAATCGGAAGCACTAGGCATCATACCAGAAGCTCAATTTGGATTCAGAAGCGAACATTCATGCGAACTACAAGTTCTACGTTTTACTGAATTTACAACAAAAGGCTATAACGAAAAAATGTATACGGCAACAGCATTTCTGGACGTCAGTAAAGCATTTGACAGGGTCTGGCATGACGGACTCATTTACAAAATGAACTCTATGGGATACAGCGAGGCGATGACATGCCTCCTTGGATCATACCTAGCCAACAGAAGGTTCAGGGTTCGAACGGGGGCAACTCTGTCAGAAGTCGGGACCCTGGAAGCAGGTGTGCCTCAGGGAGCTGTTCTGTCGCCTTACCTGTATACCATCTATACGGCCGACACGCCAAAAGAACCAGGTTCCCTGTTGAGTCTTTACGCCGACGACACAGCAATAGCTGTTAGCTGGAGAAATCCAGATCATGCAGCTAATCATCTGCAGAGAGCACTTAATAGATTCGAAAGATGGTGCATCAAATGGAAAATAGCCTTAAACCCGGATAAAACACAGGCTGTAATGTTTAGTCACAGAAGAAGTGTACCGAACCGAGAACTAATGATTGGGAACACCCCAGTAGAATGGACAAACGAGGCCAAATACCTAGGAGTGTTACTAGACAAAAAACTCACATTTACGCAGCACATAAATCAGCAAACGTATAGAGCCAAAGCGCTGAAAAATCAGCTCTCAACGCTTATTGGTAGAAGAAGTAAGCTAAGGTTTAAAACCAAAATCAGGATTGCGAATAGTATTATCCTGCCAGTCCTTTCGTATGCCTCTGCTGCGTGGGGACACACCTGTAAAACAAACAGGAAAAAAATACAAACAGCACAAAATCAACTAATAAGAGATGCCCTGAACTTACCGAGATATGTACCTCTGAGAAATTTATACAGAGACTCAGGACAAACAAGGATCCTTCACACAATGGACAAAAAGGCATACGAACTATTCAACGGACTAAACAACCACCCAAGTAGCATGTTAAGAGAGCTGACTAACTACAACGCAAATACCAGGACGGTACACAGAAGACCTAAACAGCAAATAGCCGGATATAGGGTCCCCAACGAATAAATGAAGAATGAGATGGTCGCAATGACGTCAAATAAAAGAATGCAGTCATCAGAAAAACAACCACCAAAAAAATATCTATTTTTAGGACTCTGGCGAGAGGATACAGGTGCCAAGGCACTTAGTTAAGGACAATATACACCGGGGTGTGTGGAGGCCATATACACCCTGCAATGCACACCCCAACACACCCACACAAATTAGCATGTAAGAATAAAAGGGTAAGAATTGTGCCGGCATTTTATAGTCCCAACGCCAAGGAAGACCCCCAAACCCAAAAAAAAAAAAAAAAAAAAAAAAAAAAATCGGTTGTTTTTCTTTTAAATTCAGAACTTCAAAAATCAATTTCAATTCATTAAACGTTTTAACGTAAAATTCATCCTATTTTTCTATATAGAAGGCCCGTCAGGCCTTCTATATACCGCTGATGCGGATTAGGCCCTTAAGGCGGATCAAATGAATGCTGATCCTTTTCGCGACACCCGAGCACTGAGGTCATGTGCGGCAAGCATGGGCTCGGTGGCCGGACACACTTCGGGCGCCCAGCCGGCGAGGAGAACAAAATTTACTTTTGCCAAATCGGCGGCTGAGTGACCGAGCACACACTTTTTTTCCGGACATGAAGTCGACAGCCCAGGCTGTCGGCTTCATGGACGGAACACACGCTCTTTTTCTTTTTTTTTTAGGGACTTCAGTCCCGAAGTGAAGTTAGAGTAAAATCTATAGAGTCAGTAAAGTAAATAGGGAGAAAAGCCTAGATGTGGCTACCCCTACAGTCAGGTGGCATAACCACAGTAATTAAAAACAGGAGGTGTCTCATTACCCAGGGCACCTCAAGTAACTTTCAGATCATAAGCCTCCTCACGTAAGTCACACGATAAGGAGGGGTGGTGGAAAAGCCTGGGGGTCAGATAGGTACCACTTCAACTAGTGAAGTGTGACCGGTTTGATCTTCGGACATGTGGATCCCATACTTAGTTTGGTATACACATGTTCCTAGGGGTAGGGTTGATCGCTTAGCGTGATTGTGTGTGTGTGTGTAAAAACATTATAAAGAAATAGCACGTGTGCGCTGTGAAATAACTGTGGGTGTGTCGTCTTGAAATTCCTGACCAAACAGATTTTCGAAGTCGACTTCAGCCAATGGTTCGTTATCGAACCATTATTTTCAAACACAAGATTTGATTACTCAAAAATTTTTTGTTTCTATTTTTATAACAAATGACGTACAAATGGGTTAAAAAAATCAAGTTTTAATTTATTTGACCACAAAATACACCAATATAATTACTACACTAAAAATAAAGTTGTTAAAATGTTGGATATTTAGAAAATATTTTTGTAAAGAAAAAATAAGTTTGAAAATAAGGTAAAATTAAATTTAGTTACACTTATAGCTTCTAGTTGCTCAAAAAATAAAAAGAATAAAAAAAATTAACGTATTTGCATAAACAATTCTACAAAAAATTGTGTGTTTTCGCACCATTGGCGCTAAATGGGTTAATAAAGGTAGAAATAAATCTCTTTTATTCTCGTTTTGTATACAATATGTAAATATAATTTAATAACACCTTTATCTACATTGTAGAAGAATATTTTTATTTGTTAATGCATTTTTATACTGTGTAGAAATTGGAAACACATTTCAATTAAATATTTTTTACCAGATTTTTTTTAAATAACTATCTCAATAATCTGTACAATTTACACGGTTTTTGTTTTTGTTCGATAATCGATGATCTAGAAAGAGATGTTATGTTAATAAATTTAAATTTTCTATACATATTGATACATTTTTTCACGAATAAAATGTATTTACTATATATCAAACGTCACGTGCTGAAGGAAGTAAGAAATTCTGATTCAATACAGCAAATTCCAGCCCTCTTCTATAGCACAAAAACATTCCAGTTGTACTGGTATTTGCTAAATATTCGTATCCGCCACCTTTGGCTTCCTCGCTACCATTCTTTACCAGCATAACTTCTTGTGCAAGGGATTATAGGATTAGTCGAGTAAATATTAACTTTGGAGAAACATGTCACTTTGAGGATTAAACGAAAAGTAGATTTTCCTGGCGCGCATTGCATTCTCCAGTTTATTCTTTTCTTATTGTTTGCTTTTATTTTTACAAAGTTTAAGACGTAGAGAGGGTGACGGGACTTGAATGAATGGTTTTGTGTCGTTAAGCTGTTTTTTGTGTAATTTTAAAAGACACTGTAAAAACTTAAGACTTATTTAGTGATCAAAGAAGAAAAAGGTGAAAAACTGAATACAAACAAAAAAAAAATATTGTCAAAATATGGTAGAAAAATTAGATATAGTATTTTCTATATAAAAATGCGTGCATGTCATTCAAGATTTACGATGTCAGAACCCCACAGCGTTGCCAAAACATCAGAATAGTTAGTAAGTGAGGAATTTTTGAAATGTCAACTATTTGTCAAACTATTATATTACAGTAAATACACTTAGTTATAAGATTATTGCAACAGACTAAAATAGATAGGAAAAACATTGTAATATAAAATTATATATTCTTTTAAATTTACCTCTTTTAGAGCATTAATAGTAAAAACGTCCCGTCATTATTTCTTGTTTATAATAATCTATCTTATATGAAAGCTTATCAGCTTTCTACAGACTATTTAGTTGATTTTTGCATAGTACAATCACAATACATAAAAATAATTAGTTTTTAAAGCTATTAATCTAAATTCTGTATGTATTTATAAATACAATTCATTAATATATAATACATTATGATCAATTTGTGGATGAAATCAAAATATAAAAAAAATTCTTACTCTAAAAAACCGGCAACACTTTAAACAATTTTGCCACACGCTGAACTTTTAAAAATTTTGACGTATTTTCGTATTAGTTGCGTAGAATTATCTAATATATTTAATTAAAATTATTATTTTGTATAATATTGGAATTAAAGAGTTATTTCCATAAAATTTATATTATTAATAATAACAAATGTTTTTGGTTATTTAATTAGTATAATTCTAAAATTCCCAATATAATGATGATTATAATACAATTTTCTGATTAATATACCACGTTGACGCATATGGAATATGGTTCCGTATGGGTTTCGTATTATTAGCTGCGTTAGGAAAATTTGAACTGTAAGGTTATCGTTCGGGAAATTTTAAATATAAGTGACGTCACTAGATATAAATTGTGATGTGCACGAATTTTTATATTCGTATATATTTTTATATAACTGTGGATTGCAGCCGTAAGAGATAAACGGTAGATAAATTCCAACCTCAAAAAATCGTACACATTAACTGTATATATCGCACCCTCAGTGCAAGACTGCAGTAAGTCAGAATAAGTAAGTTTCGAGATAAAGACGATTTTGTTTATTTCCGTGCTAATATCGGTGAAATAAGACACAAGTTTTAAGAAAAATTAACATGTAATGATGATTTTGCATGCTTTTTAGCCTATATTAAATTAACCAAAAATAGAAATTTAAATAAAATAATATTAATGCTAAAAAAATTAGGAATTTCAAAGTTACAACACTTTTGCACGGAGAAAATTGTAAAAAGTGTAGACCCATTTTCTGTTAGTTGTTGTCCTCTTATCGTATATCATCTTGGGAGAAATTTTTTTAAAAAAAACTATGGTGGGCTTCTGGTATCATACCGAATGGCATAACTATACTAAATCTTTCTTAATTCGTAATTCCGGAGGTTTGGTATATACGTTTAATATATTCCAATAAATCATCGGGTACGTAAAGAAAAAAATAATCCCCAACAGCAATAGCGGTTTAGTATGGTATTAAACTTTACATTTAATAAATTCCAAAAAATCAGATAGCTTCTTCTTCTTTTTGATGTGCCTATCTGTTACGCATGTTGGCGATTATCATGGCAATCCTTATCTTATCGGGAAAGCTGCACAGATGTTGTATTGAAAAAGATTCTTAGGTTCTTTAACCAAGCTGTTCTTCTTCTTCCTGGACCTCGCTTTCCAAATATTTTTCCTTGCAGGATGGCTTGAATGAGAGCATATCTGGATTCATTTCGCATAACATATCAGATAGCTTCCTGGAATAAATAGGTACCTAATAAAACGGCTTATTGCTAGCGGCAATTTAATCTTTCTATCGCTGCACATGACATGTTTCTGATCATCATATCATAACAAGGTAGAAAATTTATTTGTAAAACTTTCAATATTTTTATTTAAATTCAAAACAAAATAAGTATAATAAAAATATGCAAATCAGGCTACATTGACTACATTGATTAACAAAATAATTCAAATTAACTACCTTCGTAAAAGTTGGGAATTACGGGGCACAATATGATAAGATAATCGCCCCGGAAGGTTACATGAAGATTTAATACAATTTTTGATTTAGTTTTTATAGAATAAGTTTTCTGAGAATAGATATTTTTAACCTGTCAGTATTGTTAATAAACAAGTATTAAGATAACTGTTTTTTCTTCCATAAAAAATACTTTTTGGCTGTAAATAATTAGTTTTAATATATGTGTTTTTAATCCAATCTAATAAATAAATGGTCCAACGACATTGCACACAGTTTATGGAAAATATAATGTCACACAAAACACATAAAACTTACATGAATATATTGGTCTCGTAAATCTTTGTTTATTGTCTCGGCCGTTCATGTATTACGTAGACACGCTATATATTAAAATTAAATACCACAGATATAGATATTAAAATCACAAATATCTTACTTTTTTTGTGCCTTTCATTGCTTGTTATGGAAACAACTGCAATGTTCCGTGCAAAACTGTTGTAACTGTGTTACATTAGAATTACAACAGTTTTGCACGGAACTTATGTACAAAAACGCGAAATAGTTAAACTGTTGTTGTTGTAATATTTAGCCGGTTAAACATTTGAGAGTTACTATAGGTTTACAGGGGATAAATATGCATATTTACAATCGAATTCCATGATTACTTCATTTTCATAAAATTTTGAGTTACTGCAGTCTTGCACTAAGGGTGCGATATACTTTTACAAAAATTAATATAATACGAAAATGTATTTGCAGCTTTAATGGAGGGCAGTGGTCTAAAATTAATGTTTTAATATGCAGTTTTCATTTCTTGGGAAATAAAAAAGCTGAAGAAGAATAACAAGCTCTGAATAGGTAATAATTAATATTTATTAGTTGTTCGCTAAATTCTTAAATTAATATAAAGCTTAAATATTTTTTTAAATACAGACATACGCGTTATAGAACAAGACTAGATTTAGATTTTGAAAACAAGAGGATGAAAATATCACAAATCTCAAATGTACCTAATTCTTGGATATTAATTGTTTAACCATGAATAGTGAGATTGATTTAAATCATTCTTTTTCGACGAGTGAAAATTTTTATAAAATAAACAGTTTGAAGTTTTAATATTTTCTTATGTAAATGAATTACAATCATCAAAAACTTTTACTTGCAATAGGCATATGTACGAACATCGTTGTGATGCAGAAGTGCAAACTGAGATAATGGATCATAAAGATACAAAAATAGTGAGTGAGAATAAAAAGGTTAAAAACAAAAAGTAAGGCACTTTTCCAAAAAAGTTCCAAAAACATATATTGATGTAGCTATTGATCATGATACTATAATGACTGATAACATGTGCCATGAAAAGGCTTTTATATATTCTTTAATCAAAAATGAAGGAAAGTTATCAGATTTAGCAGGTATTCGATTTAAAACTTTAACTGTTTGCTTAAAAGATTAAATGGCACAGAAAGAAGCGTCATGTCTGATAGATATATAGAAGATAGATTGCTTATTTTTATAATTAAAATACAGACAGGTCTAAAATTTACAGCGATAGGAGTTATTATCTTAGTGCCTCGATCAACTATCTCTAGATTCTTTATTAGATCATTTGGGGAGTGCAACGCAAAATATAGTGTTTTGGTCTAGTAGGAGACTTGTTCGTAGAACAATACCAGATTGTTTTAAAGAAAAATACAAAAAAACTAGAGTGGTGATTGACTGTACAGAGTTTAGAATAGAAGTGTCAGCAAGTGCAGAAAATCGTGTTGTGTGTTATTCACATTACAAATAAAGGTTTCACTGCAAAACTTTTGTAGGTATTACCCCACGAGAATTTATATGTTTTAAGCCTAAAGTGAAAGGAAAAAGAAAAAGTGATTCTTAGATGACAATTGAATTAAGTATTCTAGACTTATTAGAAGATGTAGACGTTCTTTTAGCTAATAAAGATTTTCCAGAATTCCGTACATATGTCAGAGAAAGTGGTTAAAAAAAAAGTGGTACTCAATGGAATAATTCAAATGTAGTCCTAAAAGAAACGGATCGTAAAAATAGAAAAATCAAAGAAGCAGCTCTAATTATGCTAAATGAGGCCAATTGTGTCGCAAATTCCTCGGCACAATGTAGTAGGATCTGGTTACCAATATTGAAAGAGGAAGTTATTAATAAGAAAATACCAGTATTAGTAAGTCAGTAACATGTAGAGGATACATCATTTATGTTTTTTAAATAACGTAACATATAAAATCAGAATTTTGATGTTTGTTGAAGGTAAACTAAATTCACTAACAAATACTTACAATGTCGGGATAGTATTATGAGGTTTTTTCCTGGTTTTTCCCTCATAATTTACTATGGAATCACTAACAGGAGAATTTTACTATCATCATGTCATGTGTTTGTCTTTTTAAAGACGAATTACATGCTATGATTTTTTTCTGACGGATATTCTCGAGTTAAAGTTGATTTCATGTAATCGAATGAACTATCTTATAAGTAAAGTCGTTCCAGGAGCGCAACTCAACAATATTGGCAATATCATTTTTAAGTCGTCTACTTTAAAATGCATAATGTATGTCTGAATTGTCAATATAAATGAGTCAGATAAAATTAAATTATTAGAAGAATTTTTCAGTATGTAACAAAAAACAAATTTTGTTTAATTTACTGTTTGTATTTTGAGAACGATTTCTGAAGTGGAAATTGAAACGTCAATAAACGTATTTTTATCTTTAATTGTGGCTTATTCCCAGTTTAATAGTAATTAATTAACAATGCCATAAGAAAATAGCTTCAGAACAATGTGAAGTGTTTAGGAATGACTTTTGACTTTAATTTATCTTTTAAGACTCATTGTTGCAATGTATGTTAGAAACTCAATTCTATATGTTATCAATTAAGAAATTTGGGTAGAGTACTAAGTCTGCAACACCATCGTCTGTTTTATTTTGCTGAGATACAATCGACAATGTGTTACGGTATAACTGAAAGATGTTTTCAGGTCCAAAAGCGTATTGTCAGATGTATTGCAGGTGTTCAGTATGGCTGGTCTTGTAAAAACCTATTTAGAGAATTAAATATATTAACAGTGTATGGAATTTACATTTTGGAATTATTGATACTAATTCATAAAAATAAAAGGACTTTTTTATGTAACAGAGAAATTTACTATTTACTTACACAACAAAAGAAACAAGAGACAGTTTGTAGTACATTATCGACATTTAGAAATAAGCAGGAAGGTATCTACTATCTGTGGTTTACAAAGGTTTTCTATTATTTTTATGTCTGTATTGTACGTTTTTATGTATTTTTATGTTTTAAATAATATCAATGTATAATTTCCATTTTTTTGTAATGTTTAATATTTATAATTTTAATTTTGACTTTCTGTAAATCTTGTTGTAACTTACAGTAAAATGAACTGTTTATTTATCTATCTATCTATCGATCTATCTATCTATTTCTGAGCGATATATTAATCCATTCTGAAAACTCCAGTTTCATCTCCAGGAAAGTTTCATCTATAAAAACAAAGTTGTATAGTTAGTCATGTTTATATTTTTGATATACTTTCAAAAATTCTGCTCTCATCAGAGCAATATGAGGTTGTTCCATCAGTCCCCGCCTTGGATTATTTTTTAGCGCTTTAAAACCCATGTCTTTCAGTATAATACTGAGTGACATACGATAACCACTAAATAGCTCTTTTTATTTAATTAAATCCATACAGATGTCAAGGTCACATGTTCTTATAAAAAGCATTTATTAAATATATTAACAATAAAAATGTAATAATAATGCAATAATGCAATAATAATGTAATTAACAATAAAATAATTTTGTAATAGTTATTGTTTACCTGAGTAAGAATTACTTCACAGCCATATAGCTGTAATAAGAATTTTCCTTTTCTCCACACGAAACTATCTTTTCTTTTCTCCGTGGCCTCTTAGTGTCTCAAAGATATATTACGCGATTTTGAAAGCTATATGATTGCCTCGCGAGGTTCAACATTGTTGTATTTTCTACTCAGTTTAAAAGCTCAAAGTTTATTATATTACAGGAAATGCACTACAATGAAAAAGGAGAAATAAAGCTTGCACTTATGCAGGTAAAATAGGTCTTTTCTTACATTACCATTTGGTATTTTCGATATAAGCGGCATCCATAAATGTTTAAGAAAGATGAGTTTTAGGTTGTATATTATGAAGTTTGAAAATTTTCTAGGATATAGAAATATTTCTTAAGCTAAGTACAATAAAAACGTCTATAAAATTAGTAACAAATTTAAACATACTGAGAGCGGAACTAATTTCCGAACGACATAGTGTGTTTAGTTTCAGTTTCGATATATCCATGCCTAAAAGGACAAATATTGTATGTCCAAAATTGGTGTTTTCAGTAATACCAATTTAAAATTTTACGAGTTACCGGTACTTTATCTTATACAAAACTTAAAAAAAAAAAAACGGAATTCCCCAGGATCTAATTTAAGCGTCTACCTATTTTTTATTGCAATAAATAATAGTATCTCTACTTGTGACTTACCAGTAAAAGCTTGACCTTTTGCAGATGACTTAATCATTTTTGTTAACCCTTCATTAGTCGGGCATAGGTCCAGTGGACCTGGAGCCCAGTTTTTTGCCTGTAATTTAAAATAAAATTAATATATATCATTGAGCCTAAATGACATCTAATGATGATCAGTCTTCTTTTACATGCCGAAGTAACATTCCAATAACCGCTGAGACTTTCCGGAAATTTGCGAACAAATTCGACCGTACACAGAATAGTGCGAGGAATGTTTTAATAAATATTAGTGAGATATATATTAAATCTGTAAATAAATATAATACAACATGTCTATGTTGGTTTTTCACTTTAAATATATTTTTATTAGTTCCATAAGTAGTTTTGTTTTTTTTTTCTGTTTTTCTCCATATATGGGCAATATTACGCATTCAAAATTTGTTTAATTATTTACTTCCTTATAAAATACATTTATTTATGTTGTATCATTAAAATATTAAGGAAAATATTTTAAAAAATCTGCTAGTAATTAAATAGTTAATCATAGGTCCATTGGACCTACCTCGAGTAACGGCGCCGGCGTTCGGGCAGGTCGCGCGCATAAAGAAGGGTTAAGGGTATAAATGATTAAACCCTTCAGACCCATCTACAGAAAGTGCTATGGAATCTGGAATTATGGACAAATTCCACAGG
Organism: Diabrotica balteata; assembly: GCA_918026665.1. NCBI lineage: Eukaryota > Metazoa > Arthropoda > Insecta > Coleoptera > Chrysomelidae > Diabrotica > Diabrotica balteata. The sequence goes on along the minus strand of OU898276.1, from coordinate 162,591,358 downwards.
TCTACAAATATCAATATTATTTAAAAAAAAGAACTTATATCACTCCAGCTTTTTTTTTATAGATCGAATGACTCGACAACTATGATCATTGACATGGTAGAGTCAGGTGTGTGTGTGTGTGTGTGTGTGTGTGTGTGTGTGTGTGTGTAGGTTTGTGTGTGTATGTGTGTAGAGTAATTGTCTTGATACTTAGCAAAGTCGACGTCATTGTCTTTGCTAAGAGACGCTAATTGTATCCGAACTAATAATAATAGAAACGAAATACGACGCTAATAGAAATTATTTTTATTCATTAAATTTTAATAAACGAAAATTCCTCCACCCAGATGGGATTCGAACTCACGACCTTCATTTTTAAAGGTAGGTGTTCTTACCACTAAGCCACATAGAGGGTTACTATAGAATTAAAACTATTTATTAAAGAAATAAAATATGTTGAGAAAATTAAATTTCTAGGCATGACATTTTACAACAGATTATCCTAAAACCACCACATTCATGATTTAAAAAGTATGTGTCAATCTGCATTTAACATTATAAAAACTGTTTAAAAGCAGATAGTATAACAATAACCCTTAAGTATAAGTCATTGATCAGGTTTAAACTTGATTACGCCTGTATTATTTATGATTCAGCAAAACCGTATATCATAAAACAACTCGATCAAATACAAAATAGTGCTTTGCGAACCATACTAGGTGCCTTTTATACTAGTCCTACTGACAGTTTGCACTGTGAAGATGAAGAAGTCCCGCTATAATTACGAAGAAAACAACTTTCACCAATATATGCGGCATCGATACAGGCAAATCTTATGAATCCTCTTAACCACTATGTAAATTCAGACTGTTTAAGGAATATCTTTAAAAAAACATGCTAGGCTTGACGTTCCTTTTTATGACAGAGTAAATAGATAGCTCTATGAACTTAAATTAAATTCACATTTCCAGATATCTCTTGTGTACTAGATATTAACACTGTTTCCCCTGGGATTGTTCCCATCCCATTTATCAATACCAAACTCTCCATATATAAAAAACCAGATAACCATCTCAAAGCATTATATCAATATGTCTTCCAAGAACTCAAGATATACAGTAACCATAATCTTATATATACTAATGCTCTAAAACTATAGATGAAGTGGGAGCTGCATTTATGTCTAATAAAACAAAGATAATAATGAAACTCCCTAAATTAACATCCATTAACACAGCCGAGTTAACCGCTATTCTCCGTGTAATAAATTTTGTGGTAGAAAAAAGTATCAAAAACCCTGTCATTCCCAAAGTTCTGTAATTGCTCTAAATAACTTATATCCTAGCCATGCAAGTCTACTACTTATTAAATCAGCATTAAGGAAACTGCAAACTATGAACATAAATGTTAACTTTGTATGGATTCCTTCCCATATCAAAATTGCTGGTAATAAAGAAGTAGATTCCTTGGCAAAACTAGCAATCTCGAGTCCGAAAACTGTAGAAATCCAAAGCATTTCACATCTAGATATAAAACCTATATTCAAGAACTTAATAATCAATGATTGGCGGACCAAGTGGAATCAGTCAACATAAAAAACTACGAGAAGTAAAACATTCTATATTACCTTAGAAATCAATCCCAAATAAGCGTATACATCAAACCATCCTATCTCGTCTGAGAATAGGCCACACCGCCATCACATATAAACACCTCCCTAAATTAACATCCATTTACACAGCCGAGTTAACCGCTATTCTCCGTGCAATAAATTTTGTGGTAGAAAATAGTATCAAAAACCCTGTCATTCCCCAAGTTCTGTAATTGCTCTAAATAACTTATATCCTAGCCATCCAAGTCTACTACTTATTAAATCAGCATTAAGGAAACTGCAAACTATGAACATAAATGTTAACGTTGTATGGATTCCTTCCCATATCGAAATTGCTGGTAATAAAGAAGTAGATTCCTTGGCAAAACTAGCAATCTCGAGTCCGAAAACTGTAGAAATCCAAAGCATTTCACATTTAGATATAAAACCTATATTTAAGAACTTAATAATCAATGATTGGCAGACCAAGTGGAATCAGTCAACATAAAAAACTACGAGAAGTAAAACATTCTATACTACCTTAGAAATCAATCCCAAATAAGCGTATACATCAAACCATCCTATCTCGTCTGAGAATAGGCCAAACCGCCATCACTTATAAACACCTGATGGAGAGTGAATTAAAACCACAGTGCTACGTATGTGCACCTAATAAAAACATAATACCATCCACTCAAACCCACTACAAGAATACCTGATACAAATGGGCCAGAAATTACAAAATCAAATTTTCACAACAAAGTAACAACAGAAATCGAAGAGGCTGTTAAAATAGTTATCAATAAGCATTCGTATATCATAAATCATATGTAATAAACTACGATCGATTTCGTAAATTACTAAATGAGACATACGAGGCTAAAGATTTAACATCACTTATTAAAATGCTTGTTGACACTTATGATGGTTTTAAAAAATCTTAAAATTAAATCACACGACTACGCCAACTAAGAAGAAATATGTTAGAAAACGTTTTTTAATACAATAAACCTCTGCGAATCTCCAACAACATTCAATATGGTTACAAGAACATCTTCTGTCATTGATATCTCCATATAAAAGTCCTCATTACTTACCCAACTTGATTGGACAGCACTTAAAATTTATATAGTACTGACCACTTTCCAATCTTGATAAAACATACAGTTAATTATATACTACATACTACATACTACATACTACATACTACATACTACATACTACATACTACATACTACATACTACATACTACATAATTATATATTACATACAAATACAATACCAAATTAAAAATGGAAACTAAAAAAATTCAAACTGGATTTAATTTGAAAAAAAAATTGAGTTGAACGAGATTTAATCAGCTTGTATTGGATACTGTTAATATAGTCATAGGAAAACCTCAACTTTTAAACAAACAAACACAAACTAGTTCTCTGGTGGAATACACAATGTGAGGCCGCTATTTGGAACCGATATAAAAGGTACAAAAGTATTGATTATATATACAGTGTGGAAAACACTTATGGAATAAAATTGTTTGTGTCCTTATTTTAGAAAATAATAAAAAACGTTGACATACCTTAACATTTAAATTTAAATGTACCTAGGCTTTTTAGGCATAAATTTGAATGTACAGGGTGATCAATGCAAGTCTGGCATAGTGCATAATCTGTATTTTAAATGAAACACCCTGTATATTTTCATGTTTTAAAAGCTTTTTAACAACCTGATTTCAACGAACTATATCATGTAGGGTCTGTTATGAATAATACAAGGTGAAATTTTGAAATTAGGTATTTTCTTCAAGACAATGAGTTCATAGAATACCCGAGGTAATTGATTGGATTACATTAAAATAACTGCTCAACATGTTCACCACCTTGTTGTTGGCAATAACACAGTCTTCTACAAAACTCGTTCCGAGCTTTGTTTAAAGTTTGAGGTGAAATATTCCATATTTCTGTAGTTATCCTTACTTTTTGAGGTCTTCAATGATAGTTGATTGTGTTGCCCCACAAAAAATTAAAAGGCGTAAGATCTGGCGACCTTGCTGCCGCTCACTAGTCCTCATCATCATCAAATTCACTTATTAAAGAAGATTTCATTCAAGTAACAAGTAATTTCTCACCATTAAAGCATAACGAAGTGTTGCACCTTTCTGCTGGAAAACAGTTTCATGCGGTAGGGTTGGATCTATTGGATTGGGACATAAGTTAGCCAACTAAGGAAGAACATCGTCTCTTAGCATGTTTAAATATTTTTCCGCTGTCAAATTATTATCTATAAATATAGGAGCAATAATATGATCTCATATAATATCTGAATAAATATTCAACTTTTGAGAATACTGAGTGTGTCTCACGCATCCAATGAGGATTCTCCGCTGACCATTATCTACAGTTTTGTCAGTTTACCTCTCGGTTCAATGTAAATTTTGATTCATCAGAAAAAAGAATTGTGCCAAGAGCTATTTCATTTGTTAATTTTATCCATCATTCGTTTGCAGGAATCCATTTTACGATCCGGATCGTCTTCTGTTAGCTCCTGCACAAATGTCAATTTATATGGATGAAGTTTTCTTCATGAAAACACCTTAGGACAGTTGTGTGACTCACATTATTTTGACGTGCAATTTGACGTTGGATTCTCTGCGACACTTAACAAAATATCCACTTTTACTTCATCTTCAATGAAGTTCGATTTTCATTTTAATGGTTTGACATATCCAAGTTCTCTGAATTGTGCATTAATTTTAGACACAGTACCTTGTGAAATATTAGGCAACTGAGGATACCTCTGATTAAATAAGTTTGCTACTTCAACTTGACTTCTACAATTCTCCTCGTAACCGATCATCATTAAAATCTCAATTTGGTGGGCCTTAGTTAAATATATCATTATTTCTGCAAGAAATTAGTTTTTAATTAAGAATTTTTTAATTTAACGTAAAATGTCAACAACATGTTAACTCATTGATAACAATCCGCATTATTTACCGATTTAGTTTAATTAGCAGACTATCTATACAGTTTTTACCTATTCACGATAAAAAATGTTAACACGGTTACTAAACAGAAATTTTTCCCCAATATGCAGTGTACTGACACTTAGAGTTGAAGTCTCTTGTCTGTATTTAGCTAATTTAAAATAATACCATAACACGTGATAAATTATTAATTTCAAAATTTCACCTTCTCTTATTCATTATAGACCCTACATGATATAGTTAATTGAAATCACGTTGTTAAAAGTATTTTAAAAACATAAAAATATACAGGGTGCTTCATTAAAAATAGGGATTATGGACTATGCCAGACTTGAGTGGATCACCCTGTACATTTAAACTTATGTTTAAAAAGCGCACATATAAATTTTAAAGTTAAAGTGTCCCAAAGTTTTTGATTAATGTTTAGAATAAGGACACATTTTATTCCATAAGTGGTTTCCACACTGTATATATATATATATATATATATATATATATATATATATACAGTGTGGAAACTTGTCATTATTGAAGCTTTATAATAGTGCACATGATAACAACAGGTCCAACGGTGTCCGATTCGTTGTTTCGTCAAAATACTCGATTAAATTTAAAACGTGTTCTTAGGCTTGTAATTTTTTTTACCCATAATCTAAAAAAATTCAATTAAAATTTTTCTTTTTTTTTATTTCTTTTACTTTAAGTAAGGTTAACTTTGTATGTCAATTGCAAAATAAAATTCACTCACTTAAAAATTTTTAACTCCAATATATAATTAGTTGTGAAAACAACTTTAAGTAATATAATTTACTTCTAAATGCAAAAATCGTCTTTTTTACCTTCATCTACATCTCTTTTTCGATGTATTGAGTCAAGAGCGTTTTTAAAAATAACATGTGTCTTTACATAAAAACAGGAAAATAATGATACTAGACACAAAGTATGTGTTTTATCTCGCTAGGTATTAATGATGCATGGATAAAAAACCATGAACGTAACTGTATATATTTCCCCCTTCTCAAAATATTACTTCCGGACAGGTTTTATTCAATTACTTACTTCATTTCTCACGCTACGCCGCTGGTAGGAGTGTGAGTCGTAAAAAGTATTTTGTGTATTTAGATAATCATCAACATTACATGGTGAATATCAAAATTAAGCAACTGATACCAGAAGACAAAATAAAAAAAAGAAATGTATAAATAACCAAATTCGATTAGCAACAAAGAAAGGGCAACAAATGTACGAGGAAACCATTGAAAGAGAACTAAAAAGTACAAATAAAAGAGAACATAATAAGCAAACTGACAACAAATGGAAAAAACATAAAGCAAATAATAAACAAAGCAGAAAAATAATGTAATAAATAGGAAAATTAAAGAGGAAAGGCTGGTTCGACATGGAGTGCCAAAAAGAAATAGAACTAGGAAAATTATTAAGGATGGAAATTATCACGAAAAAACAACAGAGACAAATAATAGATATATGGAGCAAACAAAAAACGTAAAGAGGGTGCTAAGAGAAAAGAAAAGAAAACACATAGAAAATAAACTAAAATAAATAGAAAAGGGATTACAGAAATAAAGAAATAAAAAACCTATATAAAGGTGATAGAAATCAAAAAAGAGGTTTCCAATAAAGACCCATATTCGTTAAAAACAAAGCAGGAAATCATAAAAGCGGTGAAGCAAAAATAGTCAAAATATGGAAAGAGTATTGTGATGAATTGCTAACTTGCATAAATGAATCAAACCAAAGAGAAGAAGTAGAAGAAAAAACCGAACACTTAGAAGATATTATAGAAGATAATTCACCCAGCAAAGAACAAATCGAGGAAATCATAAAAAATCTGAAAAACAATAAGTGCCCTAGAAGCGATAGCATAACAGCAGATATGGATAAAAATCATAAAGGAGATATGGATAAAAAAACGAAGATGTAACAAAGCAATTATTTGTCCATTATACAAAAAAAGGAGACAAAATAGAATGCAGTAATTACAGAGGAGTAGCGTTATTAAATATCGTATATAAAATCCTATCAAAATCCATAAAACATAAGCTACCAAGTTTTGGCATTTGTCGATGATGTACTGTTGCTGGCAAGAGAAAAAAAGAGCTAAAGGAGATAGTACAGAGAATGGTAAAAGCTGCGAAAAAAATATGACTTTATTTAAATGAAACCAAAACCAAATGTAAGCAGTGGAGAGCTGAGATATATATATATATATATATATATATATATATATATATATATATATATATATATATATATATATATATATATATAT